>LPNX010860600.1:0-13593 GCA_001517045.1 Pseudotsuga menziesii | reverse complement strand
ATAAATATAAATACATACAAATTAACAATAACTTTAAATTTATATAAGTATAAATATTTAAAATAGATCATTCACTTCATATCATATGCCTATATTTATATATTATATGTTTATATGTTTATATTTATACATTAGCCATAACTTATACTAACAATAGCTATATTAATAAAATTAACTAAAAAATTTTACTAAAAAATTTAACTAAAAAATTTTTATTTTAAAATTTTACTAAATTATGATTTAAAAATAAAATTATATAAATATAAATATAAATACATACAAATTAACAATAACTTTAAATTTATATGAGTATAAATATTTAAAATAAATCATTCACTTCATATCATATGCCTATATTTATATCTTATATGTCTATATTTATACATTAGCCATAACTTATACTAACAATAGCTATATTAATAAAATTACTAATACACTTTTTAATGTGTTTTCTAGATTTGTCTATCTATTGGAGTTTGATGTAAATTTTCAATCTGAGTTTAATATAATTTTTCTGTCCCACTTCATAGTTTAGCTTCTATTTTCTTAAATAATATAAATTAAAACTATATTGAAAAATAATGTAACGATCTAAACTATGGTTAGCTTCAAATTCTGCAAGGAGAAAGATCTTCTCGAGGCGTGTAATGGATTTTTTTCTTTTCTTTTCTGAAAGCTCTTTCTTAGCCTATTTCATTCAAAATGCATGTAAATCACTGTGTATGTCAAAGTTTCAAACCACCAATGCAGCTAGGTGTAAGTCTTTTGGATGAAAGCTATTTTACTATATTTTACTCTCCATTCAATGCAAATATTTTTTTTGTTTTTCATTACAATGCATTTGGAATAGTTGCTCTGTGCAAATACTACATACCAAGATAGTATTCAAGATAATATTTAGTTTGTTTTAGGTCATTTAATGTAGCTGTAATAAATATGCTAGTGCAGTTTTTAGGGTACCTTTAATATTAAATCTATTTCAAATGTTTTGCTAAAAGTAGTCTTAAATCCAATGCTATTATAAGTGGATATGTTTTAATGCAATGAATGCTAATAAATTTGTATTAATTCGTTTTCAGGATATGTAGAGTGGTTATAAGTTTAAGACTACTTCAAATATACACTTAGACTAAAAGCCAACATGCTAGGTTTTCAGGAATTGGATTCTAGTGTAATTGTATGTTAATATGTTTTCATTAGGATTGTCTTCAAAGGTGACAGTGTTAAGAGGAACACTAGGTGAAATGAAAGATAAATTAGAGAACGTCCTCAATGAAATGACAGCCTCGCTCTTTGATTTCATTTTCATGGATCACTTCAAGCATTGCTATCTGCTAGATTTTCTAATACTGGAAAACAAAGCATGGTTGGCAAAGCAACATGCATTGTTGCAGACAACGTACGATATCCCGAGGCTCAGAATTACATCAACTATTTGAATGAACACCGTGAAGAATTCGAGAGGAAGGAATTGGAGAGTAAGAAATCCAAGTGGTCCAGTTTGTTGCCATGCAAAATGACAGTGGCTACTTACATAGTTGAAGCATACTTAGTTATGTAGTGGCTGAATGAATACTATATGATTTTGAAATTCAAAAATATAAAAAAGTACCATGAATTACTAGGCTTTTTATGTACTCTTACAAACACTATAACTTGTTTCTATAAACTGTCCTGAAATGGGTGGTTTTAGGACTACGTTTTCATCCTAATCCTCTCACATCTGTATTAATCATAATCCTAATATATCTGTATTAATCATTTCATGGTTGTCGATTTATTCTCTCTTCAAAAGATATACTTACTTTATATATATATATATATATATATATATATATATCCTCGGTCAAATCAAAGTCATCTAACCTTTTCAGTTGTTGATGTTCTTTTTATCCCATTTACAATTATCCAAAATTAAAATTTAACTACGGTTTTTCTATGTTTAACTATGTTTTTATATATTTTTTAAATATTTTTTTTAGAATATTAGGTGGACTACTATTTATACTTTTCTTAGATTGAAGCATGAATGGTAAAAACTTAGTGTCCTGATTGATTTGATGAATGTTCTAATCTAATTTTATGTTAATATGTTTTCATCATGACTGTCTTCAAAGGTGACAGTGTTAAGAGGAACACTGGGTGAAATGAAAGATAAATTAGAGAACACCCTCAATGAAATGACATCCTAGCACTTCGATTTCATTTCAATGGATCACTTCAAGCATTGCTATCTGCTAGATTTTCTAATACTGGAGAACAAAAGCATGCTTGGCAAAGGAACATGCATTGTTGCAGACAGCGTAGGATATCCCGAGGCTCAGAATTACATCAACTATTTGAATGAACACCATGAAGAATTCAAGAGGAAGGAATTGGTGAGTAAGAAATCCAAGTGGACCAGTTTGTTGCCATGCAAAATGACAGTGGCTACTTACATAGTTGAAGCATACTTAGTTACGTAGTGGCTGAATGAATACTATATGATTTTGAAATTCAGACAAACAAAAAAATAACAAAGTACCATGAATTTCTAGGCTTTTTATGTACTCTTACAAACACTATAGCTTATTTCTATAAAGTGTCCTGAATTGGGTGGTTTTAGGACTACGTTTTCACCCTAATCCTCTCATATCTGTATTAATCATAATCCTAATATATCTATATTAATCATTTCATGGTTGTTGATTTATTTTCTCTTGAAAAGATATACTTACTTTATATATATATATATATCTTTGGTCAAATCAAAGTCATCTAACCTTTTCAGTTGTTGATGTTCTTTTCATCCCATTTACAATTATATATATTTGAAGGAAGGGATATGTATGGTTCTTCTATTAAACATTAAAATTTAACTATGGTTCTTCTATGTTTAACTATGGTTCTTCTATGTTTAACTATGTTTTTATATATATTTTTTAGAATATTAGGTGAACTGCTATTTATACTTTTCTTAGATTGAAGCATGATGGTAAAAACTTAATGTCTATATTGATTTGATAAATGTCCTTTAAAATTTGAAATAAACAATTATAAAAGAGAAATATAAAAAATAAATGTAATAGTTAATTCATGGATAAGTGGTAGATAATGCATAGATAACACTTAACTAAACAAAGTAACAAGTAGCTGATGAATTTCTAATGGGTAGCTCATGGGTGGATAACACATAATGACAAGCAACACATCAATGTAATAGGTAGTTAATGTATAGACAATAAGTAATTATAACTAAGCATAAGAGATAATTTGTTGATAGCACTTAAGTTGTGACCTGACCCACCACTACCACAAATTAAGTAGATGTGTTATTATTATTATTACATTTTGAAAATAAATTTAATGAATTTTAAATTATGTTAATTTATAATGGATTTGTGTTATTCAATAAACAAACTAAAAAATACATTAATTAAAATGAATACTTGGTATTACATTACTCTTCATGGGATTATTTCACACAATGTGACCTCTCACTTTTCAGTTTTCACAATCACTATATATGGTAATTGAATGTTCACAAATTTTTATTGGGAAGAGTTAAGTATTATTTTATGAGTTTAAAAAAATTGAAATATAAGTTAAATTTATATATTGTGTGATAATAGAGATTTATTTTTAAATTTTTAAACATAAAATGTTTTGTGATACTGTAACGTCCCTCTTATACCAGGGTGCCAAAATGTGCAGAGAAGGGTAAAGTTTTTTTTCTTTTTCTTTTTTTAATATAATAGTTCTGTTATTATTACTTAGCAGCAACCTTTACAATGGAATTGAGTTTAAATGTCTTTGTTTACACGACATCCTAAGTGATAACTTAAACGTTAGAAGCTTGTCCCAAAAATAATCTACACATATATACATGAATAGTTTGCGTAGGGCGTTGTAAGTTCATTCACCACTCTATGTTTTAATTGCTTACCTACGCCCCCTTGCTTCATTTCAGACATAGACAAAAATCATAAACATGACCATGATTTCTCATTTGATTAGTAGTTCATTTACGAATACTAACTTAGTCAACCCATCTTCCTTTCCAAGCAAAAACTATTTCCTCTTGGACACTCATCTTTGAAAAATTGGTGAATAGGCTTGTACCTTCTAACCGCATAGGTAGGTTAGTTCCCTGTCTTAAAGAATCAATCAGGTGGAATTTATTCCCTACAACCCCTCTAACCAACCACTACGAATACCTAACAAGTTAGGGAGAAGCCTTAGGGATAAATTTTACTTCACATATGAACCAGTTGTTTCATGTTCGTCAAAATAACAGTCTCTGTGTTGTCGGGCTGTCTGGCTGTAGCAAACATCCAACATTATTCTTCCTCTTAGGTACTGCAGACTCTTTCAAGAGAAAACAAAAACGTACACACTTTGCAAGCATTCAACTACTATCAACACATTCCACTGCTGTATTTAGTCTTGCTGTGCATTTGCAGCTTTATTGATTTCTTATGACAACATATATAACCATAATATATATAAAATGTTTATGCATTCTTAACCAATATTTTCATTACTCACTTTGCCAAGGAATTGGAGTAAAAGGAATGCACCTAGCAAATCAGATTTCCGTGGTTTCCAAGTTTACCGGGACTATCCAATTTTATTCTTTAATTAGACGGAATCTGAGGGATGCACCTTTATATGTTTATAATGTCATACAATCACCATTTTAAATCCGATGACAAAACAATCATATTGATGTAGTATCTTAAGAACATGCTATTATTTAAACATTCATTTCTATAGCTTTGTATCAGTAATGAACAAAATGATTGCTTTCCTTCATTATTCTTCATGCAGTATTAACTCAAAAATAACAGCGCCTACAGGAATAAAAATGGACACATGGAACATAAAACAAAAAACACAACAATATACGTGGTTCGCCCATCCCAGGGATATGTCCACCAAAATGGTCACGACACGTGACATCTATTATAATAAAAAAATTTACAAACTGCAATCTTATTATTGCCATATTTTCTTCGAATAATCTCTTGCATACTCTTTCACCGAGAGTGGATAACTGGGAGAACCTCTTGGTGTAGTAATTCATTGGACCGGCTGATAGATCCCTAAAATTTATAATAATAAAAGAAACTAAGCTGTAACCCAGCGCAGGTTCAGGGGTAGGTCCCTATTAATTCCCTTTCTCTTAGCCCAAGAGCTGCCCTATCGAGGCTAAAACTGTGCCTTAACTGGTTAGTGAAAATAACTATAATATCACCAACGATGTTGGCATGCCTTCATTGTGAGAGCTCGACTTCACAGAAGTAAAAGAGGCGTATCCAAGTTGAGTGGTATTACAGACCCAAACAATTTTACAAGGGATGGCTAACTCACTCGAGTAAGATAAAAAGAAAAGTAAAGCGCCACGAGACAATTTTACAAGGGATGGCTAACTCACTCGAGTAAGATAAAAAGAAAAGTAAAGCGCCACGAGACAATAACTCGATTTATGGATCTCGTAGTTCTGTACTTTCGTCACAGTAGACCAAAAGAGATATCTGGGGATTACATAGTGCAGAAAATGCAAGGTCTTAATGTTGTAAAAATCTTGACAGAGCTGAAACATTAAATCATGTGTGTAAACAAGAATGTCATTTCCTATTACGTCCCTTCAAATCGTGGCCTTCTGTTATTTTGCAGAGAAAAAGAGGCATACTATGTTGCCGGAGCTTCCATTGTTGGAGCTCGATTTGTTTTAGCTATTGACTCAAACAAGGAAAGTACTGTGTACCGGAAATTCCCCACAAAAGACAACACTCCTTAGGGTTTTTCTTCATCAACGTGACAATAAAATACACACTGCACGTCCCAATTCGAATTTATGAAGGTAAGACTGTAAGCCATGAAAAGCCAAACCCTAGATTCAACCCTAGTTGAATGTAAAAGGGGAAAGAATGATACGCAGCGCCGAGGGACTCAGGTTCTTTCAGAATCTCTACATTCAGCTCTAAGGGAGTCAAATAAGGAGATTAACTCAGTCTTAGACACATCGCTCACCTTACAGCGCAATTCTGGTTAAAAGGGCGCCTGCGTTCTAGATTGACACGGATTTCTTTTCCAGGTCGCGCAGGTAGTGGCAGATCAAAAACTTGCCGGGGATGGTTCCCACTCCGTGGGTTTTGGGTTTCTCAATACCCTACGGTCATTACCTAGGGAAAAAATATGATAAAGAAAACGAGTGAGACATAACAAACGTTTCCCGGCATAATATAATAATGGAAAAGGGGCAACAATTTTAAATGACTATGGCTCCATCAGTTAGCCCGCAGAGGTATCGCCCGAAAAATATCAAAGCAAAAGATAAACACAACATATACGAAGCCATGCTTAGTATAGCCAGCATTGTTATGATCTACAGACCCCTTCAACAAACATGCAGAGGGTTCTTGCACAAGAATATAAATATATAATTGAATCAGCTTGAAACCATGATAAGTTATAAACAAGCAGGATTGAACTTACGCAAAACAATTTAGACCTCATCCAATGCCTGGGTGTAGCTCTGGCTGAGGCCGTTCCCTAGCAAGCGCGCCTTCCCCCCCGGCCTCGATCAGAAGAAAACCAACCATTTAAAATAGCCAAAGGAGAAACGGCTGTGCCCATGATCCCTTAGGTCTGCCGCAATTAAAAATAGCCAGAGGAGAAACGGCTGTGTGCCATGATCCCTTAGGTGAAGGCAGTAATTCTGCCGCAACTAAAAATAGCCTGAGGAGAAATGGTTGTGTGCCACGCTCCCTTAGGTGAAGGAAGTAATTCTGCCGCAATTACTATCTAGGCAGGCTTTTCCTAAAACAATGCCGTATGGTAATTTAACCAGAGGCATGCATTGTCTGATACTGTAATTAATATATATATATATATATATATATATATATATATTTTAAAGGATAAGGGTGTCAGTCCCACAGGGGGCGACCCATAATTTCAGGCCGGAGGTTAGAGTTTTAGCAGCTACAGCTTCTAAAACTGAGAGGCTAACCTTTTTTCCAGTTTTGGTTAAAATATCTTTCTATGTCTTCAGTCATTGGCACTTACCTTTGAGTGGCCAATTCACAACGGTTAGGGTTAATAAAATAGTCTAGCGTGAGGCTATTTGAGCATTCAATGTATATATATATATATATATACTACATTTTAAGTTGAGGGCTCCACTTATGTTTGGTAGTTGATCGCTCCATACAAAATCTCCCTTAAACCATTGCATTTACAGTATTAAATTTTCCTGTAAGGATGTCAAACTTATTACCTACTTTGTAGGCTGTCCCGCATTAACAATGTCATGCCGACGTATCATTAACTGGTGTTTAACCAAAGCCTTTACTCAAATATTTTGCAGTGCAGATTTTATTTATCATGCCTACAATCTTATGCCTTTATCTAACACCAATATTATTTATATACATATTTACCTATATATAATGGACTCCACATGTTAGGCATCTATGTAACTCTCTATAGTTTAGGTGGCGATTAGCAAATGAGGCTTGTTGAAGGTGCCAATTTTCTCTTGTTGTTCTTTTTTTTTTTTACTTTTATTTTTAGGAAGACCATGACCTATAGTCTGAGTGACCATTGTCCTATAGTCCGAGTGACCATTGGCGCCTTGGATTGCTGTTCTCCTCATGTTACTCCTTTTTTTGGTGAAACATGTATCCAGGTAGGTGCGGAAATTAACTCTATAGACTAAGAAGGCAAGTTAGTCCACCTAGACTTACTTCGCCCTAGGACGACAATTATTACCTTCTATCATTGAGGGAAGATGTTCACTCTTCTTCCCCAGACCCATACCCATTTTACCTTCCTTACTGGAATAGTTGCCTGTTGTTTAAGTCGTGTCAAGGTCTCGCGTCTCCTAGTTCTATGACTTAGGAAACTCTTCCCTAATATACAATCTTTTACTGGTGGGGCCTTGGCCTTGAGCTCCTCACCGGTAAAACAATATAATTACATCAGAATATTACAAAAATACTTAGGGAATATAAGGGGGACATTACAGATACTTTTATAAAAATATTGAAATTTGTAAAGATTTTGCATGATTTTTTATAACAATATTTAGGGTAAAATATTTTTATTATGTAAAATTTGGTTAAATCATTTTAACTCATAAAAAAAAATTAACCCATAAGTTAAATTTTTCCTATATATCCATTAACAATTGTGTGAAACATCCAAATTATTAGATACACAAAATATAAAGTTTATATTTAAGCTCTCAATTTATCATCTACAATCTTTGGAAGTATTTTGTATTTAAAAAAATAGTTAATTCACTACAAAGTTTTGTATTCAAATTTGGGCCAAAGTTTCAGCAACAAAAAAAACACTCAAAATATCATGTACAATCTCTCACGGTATCATCTTGTACATAAAAATAAAAATAAAACTGAAATCCTAATCCATTACAAAGTTTCATATTTAAATTTTCCATCTTTCATCTACAAACACTCAAAATTTTCTCCAATCTACTTCATATATTAACAAAGTTCATATTACTAGTAGAGCAATCATCTTTAATTTTTTTTCCAAATTAGGTAAAATATATTATAATTAAACAAGGGTAGGTGCTTAGGAACAACTCGGACAAAGCTGAATAGCTAGTCTAATTGTGTATATTGCACATGAGTTCATATGGAAAAAAAGTCTTATGTGGAGTGTTGTTATAGAATAGGTAGTCTAGTTGTGTATATTGTACATGATTTCATATGGAGTAAAGGCTTATGCTGAGTTTTGTTGTACACTAACAGATAGCAATGATTGGAAATCATAGAAAGATTCTATGTGTTAGCTACTTTGATGAGTGTCTCAAAATGTAATATTATATATTTTCTTCTTCTTCTTTTTCATCGAAGAACACTAACACTTGCTATTCCTAGGAGGAATCAAGGTGAGGAGAATTTACTAACATGTAGGAATTAAACAAGTGGCCTATGGGGACTTAAGTGTCACAAATTTCAATTTCCTTGCCACTCCAAGCCTAATGTCATATCATATCTATAGAAATAGAATTAATCTTTTACAAGTCTTTACATGAGAAAATATTTAGATACTATTGTAACTCCACCTCAATCTTAACAACTATTGATATGTGGATTTTTTGATGTATTTGTAAATTTGTCATGTCACATATTTCTCATTGGGTCACAATGACCTAATCACATTTTCGATATTCATGAGAGTTTGTCAAATTGATGCCAAGGGTCAAATAATTGCTAAGGAGGAAAATTACTAGTTTCCTAGGTTGGGGGTGGAAGCTTTGGGATTTCAAATTGGGGGGACAATAAATAATGTTTGAGCATTAGAATCGCAAAAATATATAATAATGGAGCTTATTAAATAAATATAAGAAAAAATTTAAGTGGTAATGGAGCATGAAGAGACATGAACACTAGGGGGGCCACACAAGATGAAATTTTGTGCCACATGGTATCCTCCTCTTGCAATTTTGAATCCATGGTAAGCATAAATGTTCTCGGATGAGTTAGAAGGATAATACACTTGGCCATATGCATCATAGGTCAAATTTGGAAGGAAATGTAACTTACATGGGAGATGAAGAGTCATTTTGGAGCTAGCAAGACACTTGGACTAGATTCTCTAGCTCTATGACAACAATGATGAAGATGCTATGACACCTATGACAAAAATCAGATATGAAGGATGACATCTGACATATCTAGCATGTCAGGTTGAAATAGAGCATCCAAGAGGGTTCTCACGTGATTTGGGGAAGCTCAATGGGTTGCTACTTGAATTGGGGGAAGGCTAGGAAAGGGAGGACACATGACAAATCTTGAGCCCACACCCAAACTGGAATTGGGATGAGTTTGTGGATGGATTAGTAACCTTAGAAGACTAAGATTGTTTAGAAAATATAAGAATTAACCAAGAGTATTGATTTTTTTCATTTGAGAAATTGCCATTTGTGAATTGTGAGAGTTAGTGGATGACTAGTTTTCTTGCCTTAGCCAATGTTGAGGGTGAAATATTCCCATTCAAGTTGGTCTTTGGAGAGGCCACTCAAGATTTTCTTGGATATTTAATGGATTTTTATTTGCAAGTGTAAGCTATAGGGAAGCTTTTGGTTCCTTCTATTGTGGTACTTTCTCTCAACCATTTCCAGTTTTTATTGCATATTCTTGCTCATGGAGGGATTGCACTTTGGGTGAGCTATTGATCTCTTTAGGGAAGATTATAATGCCCCATTATTTTATGTTATGATGTAAATTCTCTGTATTTCAATTTAAGAAGACTTTCAGGTCGAAATACTGAAATATTTCATGTAAAAATGGTAATCAATGAATAAATAGTGTCATTTCCTCAGTATCTTGTTGTGAACCAATGTAATATTGTTGGATTTGAATGGATACGTAAAATACTTCTGGTTTATGGATGAATAGAATTATATTTATGTATTTAAAGTTCATAAGACTCTCAAGTCTAAATACCCAAAATATTTTATGCATAAATGTTAAACAATGAAGAAACAGTGCCATTTCCCCACTACCTTGTTGTGAACCAATTTAATGTTGATGGATTTGAATGGATAAGTAAAATACTAATGGTTTATGGATGTATGGAATTTTATTGATGTATTATTGGAGCTCAATGTTGTGTACATAAGAATTTGGAGTTATTTTGTTTAATTTCATAGCATTTGGAGAAGCTTTCCTATCATTTCCCCCAAGGTTGAAACTAGTATTTTGGCATATGATTTAAGGGAGTTATAGCAGGCATTAAAAGTTGAATGGTGATGCATATGAGTTCATATTTATGTCCTTTACATGTCCCATTCTTCCATTCATAAATTTAAGTTGTATTGAGTGCATTTGGGAAGCCATTTTCAGTATTCATTGTTGGGAAATTAGAACCCCAAATTACTAGTCAAAACTC
The DNA here is from genome assembly GCA_001517045.1 of Pseudotsuga menziesii. Classification (NCBI taxonomy): domain Eukaryota; kingdom Viridiplantae; phylum Streptophyta; class Pinopsida; order Pinales; family Pinaceae; genus Pseudotsuga; species Pseudotsuga menziesii. Next base: position 2,682 of record LPNX010860600.1, on the reverse strand, counting down.
CTACCTCAACAAAAATATTAAACAAGTTTGCAGAAGCATTTAGAGGGTCATAAGGATTTTTTGAACATCATATTAAAACCTTAATATCATTAATACACCTTTTGCGAATATTTGGGAGCATTTGTACCAATTTGGAGACCTAGACATCAAAACTAGTCAAAGGTCGAAATTGGAAAAAAGTGAAAAATTGGTCATTTAATAAAATTTATTAAAAAGGGACATTACAGTGGTATCAGAGCATGATATTGGCACTTGATGTGGTCTGATATTTAGGAGGATAATAATTTAGGGACCACCATTATATATTGAAACCCAAAAGTGCTTTTGTTGAAGAGGAAACTATGACTAGGGATGAAAAGGGAAGATAATGTGATGGCGAGGAGCATACAAAAATTATGGAACCTATATTTGAAGACATGACCAAAAATATTATGGAAGGATTCGAATTGTTGGCTATCCAAGGTTGGAAAAAATATATTGATATTAAGAAAACCAAGGGGAAAAATGCATCAGCTTGCTTGAAGGAGAAAATGGAGGAGACCCATGAACCACCTAGTTCTGAAATAGGTGAAGTAGAAGAAGTAGTACATGAAGAGGATCAAAATTCACTCCCAAGTGTCCCTGAAAAATATGAAGATACAAAACATGAGTATGAAGAAGTTTCTAATTAAAATATTGAAGATCATTTCAAGACACATTCCACCTTGGAAATGAAACAAAGAGCATATGATGATGGATTCTTAAACTATGAAGGAGTACCTTCTCATGGGTACTCACAAATCTATGTTGGTGAAATAGAGATCAAATTTCAAAATGTTGCTGCAAGCCAAATTTATAGTAAAAATGAAAATGAAGACCTTGTAGTGGTTGAAGAAGAAATAAGATCAACTTCCCCATCACCACTTAAGCTTCATGAAGTTGGTCCAAGCAAGAAGGAAGAAGATGAGGAGGTTCATTTGCAAGAGCCTCATTTTAATGAAAAGAAGATCCAAGATTCCCTTAGCATAATCCAAGACACTCAAGCATTAGTGTCAAATTATTTTTGGAGTGCTACTTCATTGGAGGAAAAATCCTTCCTTGAAGACATGAGGAAGATTCAGAGAGCAATGTGGCACATCAAAGGCAATTTAATGTCTTTTTTTTTTATAGAAACCATTTGTTTGAGCTTAATGAATTGTTACATGATGCATACTTGAAGAATTATGAGGATAATCATAATCTCACAATTCAAAATGACCAACTTCTGGAAAAGTTGCGAGAAACTTGTTTTTCCTTCTATGTTTCAGATTGTCAAATGGTAGATTGTTTGGAGGATTCTCATCACATGGTGGATCATGAGAAATGTGGAAATTTTAATGTGCTTGATTTGTTTGAATATTATCTTGATGAGATCCAAACACTTGATGTGGTGGAAGAGGAACTTGAATTGTCTCTTGATGAAGGTTATGAAAATTTCAAAGAAGAGCATGATTCCTCTACATTGGAACCCATCTATGACAAAGGTTTCACACATTTGAAGGAGTTACATGATACTACTCTTGGTGTTCGGTCTTTTGGGAGTACCCTGTGTACCCAAACATAGATGTCCTTAAAGAACACCAAGATGGATAATAAATTATCACCTAAATAGTACGGTCCCTACATGGTGTTACAAAATATTGGTAGTATGGCATACAAATCGGAAGTACCTTCCTCCTCACGAATCCATCTAGTTTTTCATGTTTCTTGTATAAAGAAGGTTATAGGTGACAAGATACCAGTTCAAACGATGTTACCAGAACTTGATGAGGAAGTAAATATCATCTTGGATCCTGAAGAAATTACTGAAATATGAACTAGACAACTTAAAAATTGATCAATTTCATAGTATCTCATTAAATGGAAGAACTTACCCACAGAAGATTCAACATGGGAATATGAGTCCTTTATACATCAACAACCAGAACTACTTCAGTGTTGAGGACAACACTTTTTGAAGGGGAGGGGTATGTTAAGCCCTTAATGATGAGACATTACACCATATAGTCTGGCACATTACCCCCTATATCGTGGTGCATTACATATTATCTATATAGGCTTGGGTCTATTAGTGGGTTTATTAGTTGTTATTGTACACTTTTATCTCCTATATATAGGAAGAGGATCTTCCCATTTTGGCATCATATAATCTTATATTGTCTTGTACATTGTGTAAAGAGATTTTTCCTTCGAAGAGGATTGATATTTATCTATGTTATTCATCTTTAAAGCGTGTATTACTCTCTTAATGTCTATTTCTGCTCTTTTTATGCTACATATGGGATTTGGTTGCATAACATACTAACACACATTTAAAGTGGGTATGATATTAAAATACCATAATATGACCTCTCTCCATAATCCTTTAGGTATTTGAATGTTAATGTGTCATCTATGGGTCATAAAGAGATCAAAGGATATCTTATAATATAACTTAAAAATGGTAATTAAACCTAGGGAAATATTTAGATATTTAGTAAGGGATAGATTAATACATCATACCTACATATGGAAATTGGAGTATAATACAGTTAATAAGGGAGGTATACGCTATATGTTGGGTTAACGATCAATATCAAAAGTAATCTCTATAGAGGTTATATGTATATTTCTATATACAAGTCAATCAATCAAAGTGAAGTATATACAAGTAAATAAATTAAA
>LPNX010860579.1:830474-844512 GCA_001517045.1 Pseudotsuga menziesii | reverse complement strand
TAAAATAATTAATCATTATTTGATTAATTATTCACCCACTAGCTTAATTAGGTGGCACCTTAAAGTCAATGCATGCCATCTATATCCTAAGAATGAGTTATTTTTGATTCTGGGTTCATCTAGAATTAGTATGCAGGACCTTATAGCAGATTCTGCTTTTTTATGCTTTTTATGCTTTTCTATGGATAAGATAAAAGCTAGTCAACTAGGAAACTGGGAGCTTTTGTTTCCAACCCATCCTCCATTAGTTTTTCTCCATTTTCTAGGATTAGCATGTTATTTCCATCTCCTTGACAACTCACTCATGCTTTTTCCAACTCGTGAGGTCCTTGATAGATTTAGCAAGTGCTTTATCCACCTATGGGGGTTTGCTATATTTGGGTAAGTCAGCCTTTTTGAGCTTTATGAGTTGTTTCCATACAATTCAACTTTCCTATGAGGGAAGATCTATTTATGTACTCTATTATTCATAATTATTCAATGGAAGGATACACACCAATATTCGTCTCTTCATTCATGTGATTCATTTACCTTATGGTATATATTATTCTGCATCTTATAGCATACTGAATATACTCACCCATAACATCCATAAGGTATTACCTTGATTCAATATTATAACCTTGTAGCTCTGATATAATAAACCCACTCATTCATGTTGAAGCTCTTCTTAGAGAAGCATTTACCTTTTTGTACTCTGAATCTTACTACTCTTTGTATCTTGATGTTTTTGCTGATCATAGATTCCATTTACATGTTAATGATTTCCTAAGGAATACTCTATTATGGTCAGATTTTGATAGAATACAAAGGAATACAGTTTTGGAGGATGAAGGACACATTGATATCTATTTTGATTAATTTCAAATTGGTCATCAAAAAGATAACATTTTTTCTACTATCATCACTCATCAGACTCATGCATATTCATCTATTTCATCTTTTGTCAGTAAGAATTATGATTTAGTTTGTAATATTGAAAGGGATGTACAATTTATTCATGATGTATTGAGCATTGATTTTCTTCATTGGAGCATGATAATTATATCTGAAGCCAATATCAACAATTTTAATCTTCACATTAAAAGACACAATGACGTATTTTATTTCAAAATTATACCCAAATGTCATTTTGTTCTTTTTAAATTTAGTCATGATGATATTGTGTTAAAAGATACATTTTTTACTGATCATTTTTCATGAATTTTGAATCATACTTCTGATAAGATCCTTCTTAGTCATGATTCTCACGAGAAATCTATTTTTCCCCAACTCGATTTTTATGATCCAATTTATATATGGTGGGAGGAATCATTTATCAAAAGGTTTCCATATCATCTTTCATGCTTTGTACATGCAAAATTTGATTTAATTTCTTCTCTCCGTTTTGAAGTATTCCAATTTCCAATACTCATACATAACTTGTTTTCTTTGGCAGGTTTCAAGCTACACGAATGGCTTCATTGGAAATACACATTTACTTAGTTTGTATATATTTTATTTTATTAGTTTAGATTAGGTTTATAATTTAGAATGATTTATGTTTTTTTTTTGAATAAATGCAGATATATGGAGTTGCGACAACATAATTTTAAGAATGAGATGATGACGTCATTATCAAGGAAGAAATTCTTTACTTTCTCTCTCTTTTAAATCTTCTCATTAAAATAAAGCAACTTTCATCCTTTTATAGTTGCATACTCATTAGGATTTATTTTGTTACTTTTATTTCTGAATAAATCACATTAGATTAACATCCCATCAATTATTAAAAAACAACTTTGACTTAATTGAAAGATTTAATATATATATATAGGGATAAAAAACTTTAAAACACGTTAATCTATTTTTTTCTTTCTTTGCTGATAATTAGTCATATGTTGTTAAACCTATTTTCCATTTGATGAGATCTTGATTAACTCATGTGTTATGTGTATATAATTTGATTTAAAATTTCATTTTCTTTACTAAGAGTTTTTTTTTTCGTAGACTCTGAAATCCTTCGTTTCAGTAATTTGCTCAAATAAAACTCATGTATATATTGTACACTTGTAATTACTGGTTGTTTTCTTTTCAATTTATTTTTCTTTTTCTTTTTGATTTTTGTTGTTCTTTTGATTTTTCAAAACCAGGAAAAATGATTGAGATCTGGGAATGTTTTTCTGTTATAAACTTGGAATCTGATTATATAAAAGATGAAGAAAGCTAGACTGTTAGAAATCTATTCTTATCTCAGAAATAAAAGAAAAAGAAATTGAACTATTGTAAACAAAAATTACTACACCAAAACTTTTACTTTACTTCGCTTCTTTTATCATTATTCTCAAATTGTTGGATTTAATGGATATCGAACTCACTATTACTAGGAAATATATTACTTATTTAGAAATCAGTTCTGGGAAAGCATGTTGCAATTTAAAAATAAATCAGTTATCTATAGATCCTTTACGCTATCTTACTCGTAAATAGTTTCCTATTACATTCCCCCATTATAAACATGCAAATCTCTTGTAGATAAGCATTTAAATGCTGAGTATGAAACCTTCTTTAAACTTATTAGCTTGGGATATAAGCCGTTGGGTATAATGCGTTAAAAGACGTACCCTTTCGAGGCTATGGACGCTTGTGGGAAGGAGGGCTTTGTCTGTGGCAAAATTGGATTCCAAATCATAAATTTTTGTATATACAAAAATATATAAGAATCCAAAGCCATCCCACACTCGTGAAGAGGTTCCAATGCTGCTTACCCATTAATAAATTGAGAAGTTCTAAATATTCATATTTTATCTTATCTTGGGACTAGAACAGTAGGATGTATGGTTAAAATTCAACCCTTTCGAGGCTATGGATGCTTCCGGGGAGGGTCATGACTGTAGTATTGGGATCATATCTTAAAAAAAACTAGTCAAATATCAAAATTGCGTTGTATTTCCCAGGGCTAATTTCTTTTGGAGTCTTATGTTTTCTGAAAAAAATTAAAATTCGTATCATTTTTGAAGGTAATCTCTGGATAATGATAAAAGAATTGAATCTGGTATTAGTTTGAAATCTAGTCTTATAAAAAACACAGTTCTTTTATCTTCAGGAAAATGCTAATCTGAGTTAAAGAAAAATTTTCTTGTCTTGCTACATACATAAGTCAGATTTCACGTTCTTGCAGAGATAACTGCTTCACCTCATAAAGTCGCCATTTGTTGGCCTCCCAACAGATCCCTTTCCAAACTGCAAGGGAAAGGGAACCCACTAGAGAAAATATTTGAAATCTGTAGCTATCGATTCATTTCTGTAGCTTTCGGCTGCAGATTTTCTGTAACTAAATTTCACGAGTGTGGGTTGGTTTTGAATTCCAAGCCTTTATTATTTTATTGATCAAATGATCATATTGACAAATTTGGATTAATTCTCTAAATACTCAATTCGATATACATGTTAAAAGATACACGTGAAGGTTTAGAAATGAGCATACTTTTCCTTTTTACATTCGGTGAGGCAGGTCTAAATTGCATACCTCTTTCTAGCTCTTCTCATTAAAATTTTCATGTTATTCTTTTAAATTCATTTGGTCCTTTGTATATGAATGTCTTCTCCAAATTATTTATTTTTATATATTCATGATGGTCACATTTTATAAGCTGGTTTAAATTACTTATGTGAAATTATTCCTTATAATTCAAAGTAATTTTTGTTTTCATTAATCATTTATGTTTCCAAAAATTAATTTGTTCAAGGGATATATATTCATGACATATATGGGGCAAAAGTGTATACATTTTTACAAAAGGAAAATTCCAACTCTTGAATTTGTTTTACCTTCACGACAACCTCATAATTATAATAATATAATAATGATTTTTTTTAAATAAAAATTATGCATTTTGGTTGTTTAGGTTTAAAAGGGACGATCGATACTGAAATGATCATGTAATGATTATTCTGTAATGATTATTTTTGTTTAAAAAAAAAGGTTTTCCTCTATGTACAGGTAACTCAAGAAGCCAGCTCAATGATCTCAATAAAACCAGGACGCCACATGCTAAACATAGATTACAATCAACCAACGCATTAAAGGAGATCGCCATTGAATCTTCAGTGAAATCAGAAATTCGGCATTGAAATATGGTTATTTTGACAGTTGTCTATAGGAGAAATTCCATTTCGCCGGAGTTATCTAACCGTGAGGAGATTGACGCATTACTGTCAGTGCAAAATTGCAACACATTATGTGCATACATATTTAAAAGATTGCCAAGCTATTACAGCTTTTGCTGGGAACATGATATTACCACGGATTGGGGAGAGTTTTCGGAGGAGATCAATCAGCTTAACAAATAGCGAGTAGAGAAGGCACCTACTTGTTGATATAAATAATGCAGTTTCCACTGCCAATAGAGGGAGGAAGCTGGGAAGCGCTGGAGAGATTTTTCTTTCACAGTTCAGCGCAGATGGGGGACAGGTAGCTGCTTTAAGAGATTTTTCTCAAAGGTTCTAAAAACGTTGTTGCCTGAAGGGATCTGGAAAACAGAAAGTGGAAGAATGCACTGCACTGAGGCTGATGGATGGAGGAATGTTTTTCTTCATACTTATATTTTCTTTTTGGAAATGATTTTGAAGAAGGAGGCTGGTGGATTAAGTACGTGCAGGAGCTGATTTCCAGAGAGATCCAGGTTCCATGATTAATATTGTTAGAAGTTTTCTGTAATTTATACACTTTCCCATTTCTGGAGAATTTTTGTGGAACTGAAGCATCAAATTATTTTGAGTTTTCTATTTTTGAAAATATTCATTACATGTGGTAACTATGTATTTATTTCTACTAATAATATAAACTTTGAATGATTTCAAGTTTCTATTATTTGTATTTAAATGCAAACTCTTCTTTCAATTTTTATTGTTTCTAGCGTTATTTTGATTATTAATTTTTAATTATAATGATTTATAATTAAAAATTATGTTATCTTTTACATATGAAAGGAATTACTTTACTTTTTTATGTTAATGATTGTTAATCAGAAATGCTGGAAATGTTTTATTTACTTTTCCTGGAAATGTTTTATTTACTTTTCCGTCTTTGAATGTTTCACAATAATGAAATGGTTGTAAAAGAATGTACTGTTGAATTATTTCATGTATTATATTCTTTATTTCTATTAAATTAAAGTATACGAAAAAGAAGTAAAGGTTCTTTTTTATCAAGAAATCTTTTAGGTTAGATATACTTTAAATAGTTTATTTAGTTTTATTTTCTTTGATTGATTAAAGTATTAGTGGATGTGTTGCAGCTGCAACATTTTCCCAAAATTCTAGAAAATTTTAGGACCCTCCTATAATTTGAATTAGTTGGTTCTTCTTCCTGGTTTTGGTCTATGGATTTTGAAGCGTTTTCCAGCTCTTTGGGTGCTATATCAATCAATCTGTTTGTCTCCTTTAATGCTTAAAATGATCCCGTCCATTATCAAGCTCAGCGTTGCTTTTTGCATATCTTTGAAGTCATTTTACATCGGGAGTTGAGTCATTTGTTCTTCCCGCCGTTGCAGAGGTTTCCTGCTTTGTATTTTGCCGTTGCGGGTGGACTTTTGTTCTGCGTCGGGAGGGGATGAGTATCTCCTTGGCCGACGTTGTGGACGGGTTATTGTTTTGGTCTCTGACGTTGTGGATCATTTGGGGTTATGAGGTTCTGTTTTCTCGTCGATCCGTGTGTATCGGAGATTTTTAGCTTCTTTTCCCTCCACCGTTGTGGGCGTGTCTGAGTTTCGGTCTTCCGATGTAGATTCTCTGGGTGGCCGATGTCGGTTACGAATGTTGCACGCCCGCCGTTGCAGAAGAGTCCAAGTTGCTGGCCTCCGATCCTGGTTCCCGTCGACGCTCGATATTTTGTTTACACGCTCTATTAGCCGTTGAGGGTGAGTTGGTGCTGGGGACTGTCCGCCATTGCGGAAGGTCTGGGGTTCTAGCCGCCCGACTCAGATTTGGTTTCACGGCCGTTTTAGAGCTCTCGCACGTGTGACACTTTTATATATACGAGGGGTGATTTGGAAGGTGGTATTATTTTATTTTGGCTCGAGCTGTCGTTGTCCTCTCCGCACTGTCGACCCTATGAACCTTGTGGAGCTCCGTGTTTGTACCCACGTCCAGGTGTCAGTTGGAAGCTCAACCGTTGTCGCCTCATCAGCTACGCACCACTGCCAGGTAGGCTCGTTACCGACCTAACTTGTGCTTTTCAAGGTTTTGATTGGGTGATTTGTGCTGTGGTTGGGGTATTACTAGGATTGTGTCTCTATATCCCTTTTTCGCTCGCACATGGAGTTTTCACCCACGGCTAAGTTTGCCATAGTCATTTCTCCTTGCATGTTGTGCCTACATTTTGAGAATTGCCAGTTGGGGATAGCTGTTTGCGGTTAGAGGGGGGGAAGTCGTTTTTTCCTTTATAGAGCCCGCGTATTATCTTTTGACCTCGGTCATTTTGGTTTCACCCCGCGCGCCATTATGCTGCCTGCACCTGGTTTTCCCCTTGTAATAATGAGGTCCAGGAAGAAGTTTCGATGGGGGTTTTGCTGGTGATTTGTTGATGATTCATTGGCTGGTCAGTTCCCCTATTATGTTTGCCCGGTTTCGAGCCCCAACCTCTTTCCCGCGTCGTCCCGCGCAATCCAGCGGTTCTTGTTTCTCTGAAACCCTAGGTGGTCACGGGGGCTGTGCTATTGTAGTGTTTACGATTTGAAGGTAGCATGGATGTTGGCATTGGTGGGAGCGTCATGTGCAAAGAATTGTTGTTGATGCCCGCAGTATCTAGCCGCCCCGATGTAACTATCTTTCCGCGATCCGCATAGGCTATTGCCGTTTTTATCCTTAATAAAGCCATGTCGTCAAATGTTTAGTTACATTTGCACCTTGTGTTTGAGATTCATACTTGTGCTTTATGAGTTGTTATCACGAAAAAATGGCATACTGTGAGAAAACGTAGATTAAATGCTAGACCAGTTAATGAATAAATCCAGTTTTAGTATCATACAGCAGAAGGAAATTGTTCATTATATTACACAGGACTGAGTCTGTTCATGCTAGTAGTTCTGATAATCAAGGCATTGTTGGGTTGTGCATACACGCATTGGTTTCGCTGCCTTCTATCAAATTAAGTACATAAAATGGCACTTTGTATATGATTGTAATTTTATTAGGCGATGTTGTAGATATCATACAAAATGCTTTGCATCATATAGACAGAAGCACGAAGTAGTGTGCGTTTGATTAGTCAAATATGCAAACTTATATTATAGTTTCATCATTCAGTTACTGCCATGATGTACATAGATAGAACAAAGTGCTGCACTCTGTCAGGTAAATATATGCACTCAAATGCCTTAATCCTACAGTGTTACATATGGCAGGAAGAAGCCGAACTTACAATGTCCAAAAGGCAGAAAAAGAAGACCCCTACGGTCAAAGAACAATCAGCAATAGAGGTCATCATGCAGATAGAATATATATATGAGGACACCCAATGTGTCTCGGGTGTTGAGCCTGAGTATAAATGGGATGAGATATACAGATTGATTTCCCGCAGGGAAGTCCCAGACATGGGTCTCGAAGAGGAGCCCATTTATGCCAACATAGAGAAATCCGCCATCATGAAGGTGGCTACCAGACCAGAGCTATTCCCATTCTCTGATGTTATGAGATGGATTTTGCCATACACAAACAGCAACACAATGCTTATAGGAAATGTCGAAGGTCATGGCTATGCTGCATTTAGCCCAGGATATGTGGCGCTGTCTTACCACCTGCCAGAGCCTCAAATCTTCCTGTCAAACGATTGGTTGGATAACCTCAAGATGGACTTAGTGGAAACCCTGAAGAGAATGCTCTTTCTAGGAAAGCTCTATCGACACAGAGAAACTGAGGATTATGATACATCGAGCTTAAGAGCTCCTTACAGATTTGTATCTCTGATGCTAAACAGGATCTTTGATAGAGCCAGTGGCAGACTCTTCAAATTTGAATGGGTCCCCATTATGTTCCATGTGGCAACCCAAGGAACAATCTTCAACTGGGCCAGCATCGTATCAAGTAGTCTCTCTTCTTGCATAGCTGCAGCCTTGGGAGGAGGAGAAGCCCGGAAGAAATCTGAATTCTATATGAGTTCCATTTTGATAGACTGCATACTATGCAACCAGCCTTTCCCTGGCCTCAAGTGTGCTTGGGATAGGGAAAGAATTCATGTATATGCAGCTTACAAACCACTGTGGGCTCATCAGTACCACAGTTATTACAGAGAAGTATGTGAGCATTTCATTATGCCACTATATAAGCTTATCTTCCGGAAGGAATGTGACTACATGTCGGAAGATGCTATGCAGGTAATAGAGGAATATGGAGATTATTTCTTGACAGACAATGGTATGTATCTTAGAATGTATGGAGGCTCGAAGACACCTTATCTGCTGCCAAAGTATGCAACGGATTACATAATCCATAAAGAGGCGGTCAGACAAGTGTTCATTGACGAAGTTGGTCATTTCCTGTTCCAGCATAAGAAGGCTACATATCCCCCTTTACCTTTCATGTTAGGTAGCTGCAGATTCACCAATGTGAAACAAGCTGCCGAATTCATAGAAGAACTAGAGAAGTTCCATTTTGGGGAGATGCCTTTCCGGAGCAATGACACTCATGGTAAAGTGGCTGAGCACTGCAAGAAGCATAAAGTGTTCTTTGAATATACCCATCATTATGATAAGGATGAATCTATTTATCAGAGAGCTCCAAACATGATGGCACTCAGCAGAAGATTCAAACCAAAGAACCCCACCAAAGGTGGAAAAGGGGTAGAGCAGGCCAAAGCTGAACAAGCTAGAGCTGAAGAAGGAGCCAAAAGGATAAGGGAGGAAGCTCAGAGGCTGGAAAATGAGGCTGCATAAGGGAGAAGAAGAGAAAAGGGAAGCTGCCCAGGAAGCAGCTGAACTAGCAAAAGAAGCAGCCAGAGAAATAGAAGAGGTAGCCAGGCAAGCAGCCGAAGAAGCACAGAGAAAACTAAATGAAGAGCTCCAAGGGCAGGAGACTGAAAAGATAAAGTTAACACAACAGTCAGCCTCTGAAACACCAATAGGGCAGAGTCAGAGAGAGGAAAACCCTGAGGTGCAAATCCTTCAAGTACCTACTGCTAGCACTCCTGTAACCCCTATGATCCAAATAGTGCCTTTCGTCCAGAAGAAGGGGGAAGAGGTCCCTGATTTCAGTACTATATACTATGATAGGACCACTAAAAGAATAATGAGGAGGACAGAAAAGAAGGTGGAGGCGAAAGATCTATCAGGGAAGATGGTCACAGATACAGCAGTCATGCTAGGGACAGACAAAGATCCTATGCTCATGATAAGAGCCGGGGCTGCACTAATTGATTCCTCTGCTGATAACATAAAGAAGGTGATGATTGAATTAGAGTCAGCTAAGAAGACCACTGCTCAGCTAAAGGACACACTGAGACAAGAAAGAGGAGAGGGTAGCAGACTTAAGAGGAAGTATGAGCACATGCTAAGGGAAATGGAATCCACAAAGGGTGAAATCCATGCCCTCTAGGTAGAGGCTCAAGCCAAGGAAATAGCACAAGAGGCTCTAGAAAATGTACAACAGGAAGTCCAGGATCTGAAAAATGAGAAGGAACAGTTGAGGGAAAAAGTGGAAGACCTAGAGGCGCAGTAATATATTATCTATCAATCCAATGCTGCATACACCCAAGGACTGAAAGAGTAGCTGGATTCTCTGACTGCTGAACTGGAGACAGCAAAGGAACAACAAGTCGATCTACAACCATTTAAAGAATATATCCTAGTGCAAAAGGCTAAAATGCTGCAGATGCGGACTGCTTTGGAAGAAGAAAGACGCAAAGTTCTTCAGATGGACAGCAGGTTAGAGGAGATCATACAAACTTCCTCCTATTTCGTAGACAGGTCCCAAGATGTTCTTGAGGTATTGAACACCAGATTGGCAAGACCAGAAGATGATGCCGAGATTCCAGAAGAACTACCAGCCAAATATCATCAAACCCTCAGGAGAGATCACAGCCTAGTAGAGTTTTCCATCAGCACTGCTGAAGACTTTAAGAAGGCTGTCCGGAGGACACAGGTAGCATGCTCAGAATATTTTAAAAGGTTCCTTAATGCATATAACTACTGCCAGACAGAGGCTGAGCTTAGGTTTGAAGAGTTCCCGGATCATGAAACCTTTGTGGACATATTGCAGAAATGGCATCAAGATGCAGAGGCTAGGACGCAGCAGATTCAATCCATTGATGCCATAGTACTGAAGAACAAAGTGGGTCACGCAGCCAATAGCATACAGGTTCTATAAGACCAGCTTCGGTTGAGCCCAGCAAGGATCAAGGCCATCAGGAACCAATTTGAAAAGTTTGAAATTAACATCCAATTCCTAGAGCCATGCGCTTTTGAAGGCCTCGCTGCTGAAGCAGCAGCATGAAAAAAATTCTTTGAAAACCAAGCAGGATCCTCCTCATAGAGGACCGGTCAACTTTTTATTAATGTAATATTTTTGTAAAATTTTTGAGAAATGAAGCATTGGGAAAGCAAAAGGTTGGGAAGCCCAAAGGTCACTTTGGGCAGCCCAACCATTTTGACTTTTTGTATAAAAGTAGGAAGCGTAGAAGCAAAAAAGGGGCTTTTTTCCCCAGTAAGACTGGAAGGTTGTTGTAAGAAGAACTACTTCCTTTTGCAATAAAAATTACAATTTGCCTGTTGAAAGAAGATCGGTGGGATTTCAAATGTTTTTCCATGGAGAGTTGAAAGATGAACTACTTTGTTTTTTCAGCATTGTATCCATGAATCGTGAGATCATTCTAACTTTACGACCTATGTCTTTGTTTAATGATTTCTGATTTATTTCATGAAATAACCACCATGAGTAATGTATGCTTGTCATAAACAATCAGCTATCTGGTTGTGAAATATCTTTCATTGTTCATGCGTGTAAAAGTTAATGTCAGCTATCTATAATTGCTTTTAATTATGTGTGCACATCCACATTACTCATACATATTAATTACAAATTGGCTTCTCGGGGATAGGATAGATAGACAGCTAGGTCAGTGCATAGATGCATGTGTGATTCAGATGCATGGCGAGCCTAAGATGAGAGGTAAGAACCTGCGCATCACATTGTGAATGCTCTTTGCATCCTTCACCATCCTGCATGATTAGTTAGATACTTGCATTTCATATTTAAGTTAAAATACAAACTCTGGTGGACCGGGCCGCAACCGGTAAAACCTTTGTTTGTGTTTGACCTACGGTAGCCGGACCGCAAAACCGGACGGATTCCCTATACCAAATAGTCAACGGGATAGTTGGGAACATTGATTGGGGAGAATCCCTTACTGTTTTTGCCTACGAATTTCCAGGCCCCAACAATTTTGGCGCTAGAAGGAGGGCCGCCAGTAAAGGCTGGCCGTGGAACTTAATTTCCCAAAACCATCCTACCAGCAGATGTTGGAAGCTTTCAACCTAACCCAAGTGTTCGTAGTTTCCGGTGCTATCCTTGAATGATTGTTTTTCCCAATGGCTTATTTGTTTACCTTTGCTCATGGCTGGCAATCAACCCAACCCTCTGCCGGCATGGAGAGCTAGGTCACCTCTGAACCTAACTCCTCGTTTGCATAATTTACCTCAAGCTTTTGACAAGCTCTTGCCTAAGTTTGACCCTAAGGAAGGGATTGTTGTAGAGGATCACCTCCAAAGCTTTTACCTAGCATTAAAAGGGCTAAGGGATGGGGAGTATGAAGATGTATTCTACAGATTGTTCCCTCATACTTTGAAAGGAGCAGCAGTGTCTTGGTATTTTGGTCTACCCGCAAACTCCATTCCTGACTGGGACACATTTGAAAGAATTTTCAGAAGTAAATACACAACTCAGAAGACACATGCCTCATTGATGAAAGGGATCGGTTTGTTAAGAAAAGAGAGAAATGAAAAGGTACATAGTTTCACTCAGAGATTTTCACTGTACTTAATTTTTTTTTTTGCTATGGACAGACCTTCAGATAAAGTCTTAATTGAGTATTACACCTCAGCCTTAGGACCTGAGCTGGCTATGTTTTCCAAGATGAAAGTCAAGCCTACACTGGTAGGGACTTATCAAGAGGCTGAAAGGGTAGAGGCTGAAAGTGAGAGTGTAGAAGACTATCCTGACTCATTTGAAGAGAAGACCACTATAAGAAGAAGCTCACTGCCATTTAAATCTAGAGAAGATCAACCACATGATTATCATGAGATGATGAAAGTGCTTCAGAAAATGTCCAACCGAATTGTAGATCTGGAAAAGGAGAGGGACATTCAGAAAACCAATAAGCCACACTATCCAAAAAAGGAAGATAACAACCAATGGCAGGTCCCACCTCCTAATTTGGCATCAATAAACATAACAGAAATAGGAGGGGATAATTTCTGTACCTTTCATCAACAACCTCATTTTGAGAAGAAGTGTCCTGAATGGTTACATTCAATGACATTGGTGATGAACAAGTTGTTGGATCCTAAATTGATTAGGGACAGTGGTGAGGAAGAAGAGGGGAAACAGATCACAAGCAAACTAGAGGATGATACTATGTTCTCATGGAATGGAATTTCACTGTTTAACATTGAATATGACACTCCTAAATCTGAATGCACATCCATACCTAGAAAGGACAAAGTTTTCACCAGCCAAGACAATACAATGATTTCTAAGGTTAACAATTTGCAGGAGAATGTTAAGAAACTGGATGAGGGCAAAGCACATCAAAACAATATGTTAGGATATTTAGACACTTAGGAGTTAGTTAAGATCAACTTGTGTAATATATCCGTTAGGTAAAAGTGTGTTTCTTTAGTATGCATTAGTATGCATTTGTAAATATTCTAATCCGACGGTCACGATATGTTCTAGACATAGAGTGATCCGACGGTTCAACTTCTCTTAGATCATACCTACCATTGATCCGTGGCTTAACACCCGATTGGTCTATGATCTCTATTTAAAGAGCATAGAGGGTCCTTGGCTAGTTGATTGATTATGAGAAGCTCATGTAACTTTCTTTCTTTTGCATAATAAATTGCTCCGAAGTAGCTATTTGGTCGGGGCCGTGGACTGTTTCCCTCTCGAGGGTTTTAACCACGTGACAAACATTGGTGTATTGATCTGTGATCTATTTGTGTGAAGAGGCTATTCTTGGTGTTCGTTCCTTTGGGAGTACCCTGTGTACCCTAACATGGTATCAGAGCAGAGGTCTTAGGTTCAATTCCCCCGAGCTACGCCGGAGGCGGGGTGTTGGAGTATCGGGTACCTCCACATGGTATAACCGCCGCACCTCTCGAAATATAAAACAAGTGGTTTAACCACCACTCCTGGTGATAGGGCCTTGTGCTGGGTTTCAAATGTTCATCAAAATCTGCAGGTTTTGGTGTAACGGCAAACCTTACATGGTATCAGAGCAACGTCGAACACGTTCTACAAGGTATAACATGTCGAACCTTAAATTGTGCAAATTACATAGTTAATCACACACCCACTAAAGTTTTACAAGGTATAACACCGGAAGAAGCATGGAGTAAAATTAAACCAGATGTAAATCACTTTCGTGTGTTTGGTTGTGAAGCATGGGCTCATATTCCGAATGAAAAACGGAAAGCATTGCAGCCTAAAAGTGAAAAGTGCATATTTGTTGGATATTCTGAAGATGTAAAAGGTTATAGACTTCTTCAGCCACATTCTCATGATATAATCATTAGAAGAGATGTTAAATTTGATGAAAATCTCTTGGCCTGCGAGCCTAACTTGGCGTGTGTGCCATCTTTGTCCTGCGAGCCTGATTCGGCGAATGTGCCTTCTTCTTCTTCTTCCAGCTTCCTTGACAGGTTTCCAACTCCAGTTTTTGATGATGACAGTGAGGATGAAAATCCACCTCTGCCTGCTCATGTTCCTCCAATTGCACCAGCACCAATACTTCCTCTATGGGTCCATTCAACATGTGAAGCAGCTGGTGATCTTGCCAGTGATC
>LPNX010860579.1:772578-829033 GCA_001517045.1 Pseudotsuga menziesii | reverse complement strand
GGTCCTTGGCTAGTTGATTGATTATGAGAAGCTCATGTAACTTTCTTTCTTTTGCATAATAAATTGCTCCGAAGTAGCTATTTGGCCGGGGCCGTGGACTATTTCCCTCTCGAGGGTTTTAACAACGTGACAATCATTGGTGTATTGATCTGTGATCTGTTTGTGTGAAGCGGATATTCTTGGTGTTCGGTCCTTTGGGAGTACCCTGTGTACCCTAACACAATACCCTCAACCAGAGGATAGAACCAACCACTAAGACTGTCGATCCTGTAGAGGAAAAGATAGGGATCAGTGGGGAGAACTCTAATGAAACTCAAGAGCTAGCAAAGGATGTACCTACTCAAAACCAACTAGGAGAAGAAGACCAAGAACCAGGTTAGAAAGAAAACCTTGACACCCCTCCTTTTCTCTTGACTCTAGAGATGCTGAATTACAATGTGCATAATTGCTTAGTAGACTCTGGAGCAGCAGTAAATGTGATGCCCCTTGAGATTTGTAAAAGGATTAATGGATAGCTAGAGTCCACACCTCGTGAAGTAACGCAATTAGATTGCACAAGAGTCAAGGTGGTGGGTGAAATGAGGAATGTCCTCATTTGTTTCACTGCCAACAACAAAATATGTCAATTTATTGACATTATGGTGGCTGATATACCAAGGGGATATGGGCTCATTCTCAACCGAGATTGGGCTGCCAGGCTGAAAGGATATTTTGCTTCAGATTGGTCTCATCTGTGGTTGCCTCTCAAGGGTACCCCAAGTCATATAAAAATTCTGAGAGAACCATATATGAAGTATACTATCACTATGTTAGGAGAAGGTAATGAGTCTGCTGATTCTATCCTGGGAAACTATCTCACTGAGCTTAAGCTAGAGCATCATACCTCAAAAAGGGCCAGTCCTATGACGGGCACTCAGCCTGAGCTCCTTCAACTCCTTCAGGCTGAAAGAAATGACTGCAGGATCTTAGATATGGGTTCCATTTCAATAACATCACAGTTGGACCATGGTTAGGCAATCCATGTCTAAATCCAGCTCATTCCTCAGTTTTTTTTTAATTTAAATTTTTTTCAGGAATGGGCAAATTTTTTGTTTTCTTTTGTACATAAATAAACTGCTTTGTTGCTTTTGTTGTTTTCTTATTTTAGTTCTTTGATGTTTTCTTTCTTTTGATTACTTGCTTTGCTGCTATTTTCTTTATAGCTTTGCTAGTTTTCCTTTTGATTTTGAATAAAGAGGCAAGCTCTTGGTCGCAGTGGAAACATCGGGTTTCTTTATTAACTAAAATATTGACTGAAAGACTGTGCTTAAAAGTATAGAATGTCTTCTAGTAACCGTATTCCTAACTGGAAGAGCATTAATTTGAAGTCTTACTTAATCCCTGTAAATAACTCAGAAGTGAAAAAGGTCTGAAGTACTATTTCGAGGCTCCATCTATTTCACATCTTAAATACCCAAGGGAGTGACAGCAAAAGACCCACGGAAAGGAAGCAGAGTGGAACAGTTTATCATATATAAATGATCCCAAGCCATAAATTAAGAAAAGGCTAAAAGATATTAAGATTCAAATCTCCTGAAAGAAACAAGACATATCAAAGCAAAGCTCGAAAAAGCATTAATCTCAAGGCATAAAGTACCAAATGGCCACAAGATCCTCTCCGTCCGTGAACTGAACCACGAAGTATAGTGTTCACACAAAAGGACACTATGGGTAGAGGATCCTGAATTAAAATTCAGTAAGAAAGGCCTACAGGAAGACTCATATCAAAAGAAATAAAGTTCTAGAAGGCAAAAAAGTGCAAATTGGCATGGGAATGAGGAGCAAAAGGATAATACTGTTACCCTCTGTCATAGTCCTGTGGTGTCTAAGCTGTAGCTTCCCAAGGGTAGGGAAAATAAACCTCATCCATTTGGCCTAAAAAGAGTTATTCAGACCTGAAATACTACTGATGTTACCTTTTCCCGAAAAGATGGGCTTCTTCTAAGTTATTTAATGCATAAGTTGGCTTAGTTAGGAATACAGACATCTAGAAGATTTTGGTTTTATTCAAATAGTCTTAAGCTGAGAAGGAGAGTTAATTCAGAGATCTGGGGTTCACCAGATAGTCGCCAATTGTTGCAGCTACAACATTTTCCCAAAATTCTAAAATTTTTAGGACCCTCCTATAATTTGAATTAGTTGGTTCTTCTTCCTGGTTTTGGTCTATGGATTTTGAAGCATTTTCCGGCTCGTTGGGTGCTATATCAATCGATCTGTTTGTCTCCTTTAATGATTAAAATGATCCCGTACATTATCAAGCTCATCGTTGATTTTTGAATATCTTTGAAGTCATTTTACATCGGGAGTTGAGTCATTTGTTCTTCCCATCGTTGCGGAGGTTTCTTGCTTTGTATTTCACCATTGTGGGTGGACTTTTGTTCTGCGTCGGTAGGGGATGAGTATCTCCTTGGATGACATTGCGGACAGGTTATTGTTTTGGTCTCCGAAGTTGTGGATCATTTGGGGTTCTGAGGTTCCGTTTTCTCGCCGATCCGTGTGTATCGAAGCTTTTTAGCTTATTTTCCCTCCGTCGTTGCGGGTGTGTTCGAGTTTCGGTCTTCCGATGTAGATTCTCTGGGTGGTCGATGTGGGTTACAAATGTTGCACGCCCGCCGTTGCGGAGGAGTCCGAGTTGCTGGCCTCCGATCCCAGTTCCTGCCGATGGCCAATCTTTTGTTTACACGCTCTATTAGCCATTGCGGGTGAGTTGGTGCTGGGGACTGTCCGTCGTTGCGGAAGGTCTGGGGTTCTAGCCGCCCGACTTAGATTTGGTTTCGTGGCCGTTTTAGAGCTCTCGCACATGCGACTCTTATATATATGCGAGGGGTGATTTGGAAGGTGGTATTATTTTATTTTGGCTCGAGCTGTCGTTGTCCTCTCCACACTGTCGACCCTGCAAACCTTGTGGAGCTCCGTGTTTGTACCCGCATCCAGGTGTTAGTTGGAAGCTCAACCATTGTCGCCTTATCAGCTACGCACCACTGCTAGGTAGGCTCGTTACCTCCCTAACTTGTGCTTTTGAAGGTTTTGATTGGGTGATTTGTGCTATGGTTGGGGTATTACTAGGATTGTGTCCCCGTATCCCTTTTTCGCTCACACACGGAGTTTTCACCCATGGCTAAGGTTGCCATAGTCGTTTCTCCTTGCATGTTGCACCTACATTTTGAGAATTTCCGGTTGGGGATAGCTGTTTGCAGTTAGAGGGGGGGAAGTCATTTTTTCCTTTATAGAGCCCGCGTATTATCTTTTGACCTCGGCCGTTTTGGTTTCGCCCCACGCTCAGTAGATTAAGGTGCGGTGCAGGCGGCCATTATGCTGCCTACACCTGGTTTTCCCCTTGTAATAATGAGGTCTAGGAAGAAGTTTCGATGGGGGTTTTTGTTGGCGATTTGTTGATGAGTCCTCGGCTGGTTAGTTCCCCTATTATGTTTTCCCGGTTTCGAGCCCCAACCTCTTGCCCGCGCCGTCCCGCGCAATCCAGCGGTTCTTGTTTCTCTGAAACCGTAGGTGGTCAGGGAGGCTGTGCTGTTGTAGTGTTTACGATTTGAAGGTAGCATGGATGTTGGCATTGGTGGGAGCGTCGTGTGCAAAGAATTGTTCTTGATGCCCGTAGTATCTAGCCGCCCCGATGTAACTATCTTTCCGCAAGCCGCATAGGCTATTGCTGTTTTTATCCTTAATAAAGCCATTTCGTCAAATGTTTAGTTACGTTTGCACCTTGCATTTGAGATTCAGACTTGTGCTTTATGAGTTGTTATCACGAAAAAATGGCATACTATGAGAAAACATAGATTAAATGCTAGACCAGTTGATGAATAAATCCAGTTTTAGTATCATACAGCAGAAGGACATTGTTCATTATATTGCACAGGACTGAGTCTGTTCATGCTAGTAGTTCTGATAATCAAGGCATTGTTGGGTTGTGCATACATGCATTGGTTTCTTTTCCGCTTTCACATTAAGTACATAAAATGGCACTTTGTATATGATTGTAATTTTATTAGGCGATGTTGTAGATATCATACAAAATGCTTTGCATCATATAGACAGAAGCACGAAGTAGTGTGCGTTTGATTAGTCAAATATGCAAACTTATATTATAGTTTCATCATTCAGTTGCTGCCATGATGTACATAGATAGAACAAAGTGCTGCACTCTCTCAGGTAAATATATGCACTCAAATGCCTTAATACTATAGTGTTACATATGGCAGGAAGAAGCCGAACTTACAATGTCCAAAAGGCAGAAAGAGAAGGCCCCTACGGTCGAAGAACAATCAGCAATAGAGGTCGTCACACAGACAGAATATATATATGAGGACACCCAATGTGTCTCGGGTGTTGAGCCTGAGTATAAATGGGATGAGATATACAGATTGATTTCCCGCAGGGAAGTCCCAGACATGGGTCTCAAAGAGGAGCCCATTTATGCCAACATAGAGAAATCCGCCATCATGAAGGTGGCTACCAGACCAGAGCTGTTCCCATGCTCTGATGTTATGAGATGGATTCTAACATACACAAACAACAACACAATGCTTATAGGAAATGTCGAAGGTCAGGGCTATGCTGCATTTAGCCCAGGATATGTGGCACTGGCTTACCACCTGCTAGAGCCCCAAACCTTCCTGTCAAACAAATTTTTGGATAACCTTAGGATGGACTTAGTGGAAACCCTGAAGAGAATGCTCTTTCCAGGAAAGCTTTATCGACACAGAGCAACCGAGGATTATGATACAACGAGCTTAAGAGCTCCTTATAGATTTGTAGCTCTGATGCTAAACAGGATCTTTAGTAGAGCCAGTGGCAGACTCTTCAAATTTGAATGGGTCCCCATTATGTTCCATGTGGCGACCCAAGGAACAATCTTCAACTGGGCCAGCCTCATATCAAGTAGTCTCTCTTCCTGCATAGCTGCAGCCTTGGGAGGAGGACAAGCCCGAAAGAAATCTGAATTCTATATGAGTTCTATTTTGATAGACTGCATACTATGCAACCAGACTTTCCCCGGCCTCAAGTGTGCCTGGGATAGGGAAAGAATGCCTGTATATGCAGCTTACAAACCAATATGGGCTCATCAGTACCACAGTTATTACAGAGAAGTATGTGAGCATTTCATTATGCCACTATACAAGCTTATCTTCCGGAAGGAATGTGACTGCATGTCGGAAGATGCTATGCAGGTAATAGAGGAGTATGGAGATTATTTCTTGACAGACAATGGTATGTATCTTAGAATGTATGGAGGCTCGAAGACACCTTATCTACTGCCAAAGTATGCAACGGATTATATAACCATAAAGAGGCAGTCAGACAAGTGTTCATTGACGGAGTTGGTCATTTCCTGTTCCAGCATAAGAAGGCTGCATATCCCCCTTTACCTTTCAAGTTAGGTAGCTGCAGATTCGCCAATGTGAAACAAGCTACCAAATTCATAGAAGAACTAGAGAAGTTCCATTTTGGGGAGATGCCTTTCCGACGCAATGACACTCATGGTAAAGTGGCTGAGCACTGCAAGAAGCATAAAGTGTTCTTTGAATATACCCATCATTATGATAAGGATGAATCTGTTTATCGGAGAGCTCCAAACATGACGGCACTCAGCAGAATATTCAAACCAAAGAACCCCACCAAAGGTGGAAAAGGGGCAGAGCAGGCCAAAGCTGAACAAGCCAGAGCTGAAGAAGGAGCCAAAAGGATAAGGGAGGAAGCTCAGAGGCTGGAAAATGAGGCTGCAGAAGGGAGAAGAAGAGAAAAGGGAAGCTGCCCAGGAATTAGCTGAACTAGCAAAAGAAGCAGCCAGAGAAACAAAAGAGGCAGCCAGGCAAGTAGCCGAAGAAGCACAGAGAAAACTAAATGAAGAGCTCCAAGGGCAGGAGACTGAAAAGATAAAGTTAACACAACAGTCAGCCTCTGAAACACCAACAGGGCAGGTTCAAGGAGAGGAAAACCCTGAGGTGCAAATCCTTCAAGTACCTACTGCTAGCACTCCTGTAACCCCTATGCTCCAAATAGTGCCTTTCGTCCAGAAGAAGGGGGAAGAGGTCCCTGATTTTAGTACTGTATACTATGACAGGACCAATAAAATAATAATGAGGAGGATGGAAAAGAAGGTGGAGGTGAAAGATCTATCAGGGAAGATGGTCACAGATACAGTAGTCATGCTAGGGACAGGAAAAGATCCTATGCTCACGATAAGAACCGGGGCTGCACTAATTGATGCCTCCACTAATAACATAAAGAAGGTGATGATTGAATTAGAATCAGCCAAGAAGACCACTGCTCAGCTAAAGGACACACTGAGACAAGAAAGAGGAGAGGGTAGCAGACTTAAGAGGAAGTATGAACACGTGCTAAGGGAAATGGAATCCACAAAGGGTGAAATCCATGCCCTCTAGGTAGAGGCTCAAGTGAAGGAAACAATACAAGAGGCTCTAGAAAATGTGCAATGGGAAGTACAGGATCTGAAAAATGAGAAGGAACAGTTGAGGGAAAAAGTGGAAGACCTAGAGGCGTAGCAGTATATTATCTATGAATCCAATACTGCATACACCCAAGGACTGAAAGAGTAGCTCGCTTCTCTGACTGCTGAACTAGAGACAGCAAAGGAACAGCAAGTCGATCTGCAACCATTTAAAGAATATATCCTAGTGCAAAAGGATAAAATGCTGCAGCTGCAGACTTCTTTGAAGAAGAAAGATGCAAAGTTCTTCAGATGGACAGCAGGTTAGAGGAGATCATAGAAACTTCCTCCTATTTGGTAGACAGGTCCCAAGATGTTCTTGAGGTCTTGAACGCTATATTGGCAAGACCAGAAGATGATGCCGAGATTCCAGGAGAACTACCAGCCAAAGATCATCAAACCCTCAGGAGAGATCACCGCCTAGTAGTGTTTTCCATCAGCACTGCTGAAGACTTTAAGAAGGCTGTCCGAAGGACACAGGTAGGATGCTCAGAATATTTTAAAAGGTTCCTTAATGCATATAACCACTGCCAGATAGAGGCTGAGCTTAGCTTTGAAGAGTTCTCGGATCATTAAACCTTTGTGGACATATTACAGAAAGGGCATCAAGATGCAGAGGCTAGGACACAGCAGATTCAATCCATTGATGCCATAGTACTAAAGAACGAAGTGGCTCACGCAGCCATTAGCATACAGGTTCTAGAAGACCAGCTTCGGTTGAGCCCAACAAGGATCGAGGCCATCAGGAACCAAGTTGAAAAGTTTGAAATTAACATCCAGTTCCTAGAGCCATGTACTTTTGAAGGCCTCGCTGCTAAAGCAGCAGCGTGGAAAAAATTCTTTGAAAACCAAGCAGGATCCTCCTCATAGAGGACCGGTCAACCTTTTATTAATGTAATATTTTTGTAAAAGTTTTGAGAAATGAAGCATTGGGAAAGAAAAAGGTTGGGAAGCCCAAAGGTAACTTTGGGAAGCCCAACCATTTTGACTTTTTGTATAAAAGTAGGAAGCGTAGAAGCAAAAAAGGGGCTTTTTTCCCCAGTAAGACTGGAAGGATGTTGTAAGAAGAACTACTTCCTTTTGCAATAAAAATTATAGTTTTCCTGTTGAAAGAAGATCGGTGGGATTTCAAATGTTTTTCCATGGAGAGTTGAAAGATGAACTACTTTGTTTTTTCAGCATTGTATCCATGAATCGTGAGATCGTTCTAACTTTACGACCTATGTCTTTGTTTAATGATTTCCGATTTATTTCATGAAATAACCACCATGAGTAATGTATTCTTTTCATAAACAATCAGCTATCTGGTTGTGAAATATCTTTCATTGTTCATGCATGTAAAAGTTAATGTCAGCTATCTGTAATTGCTTTTAATTATGTGTGCACATCCACATTACTCATACATATTAATTACAAATTGGCTTCCCGGGGATAGGATAGATAGACAGCTAGGTCAGTGCATAGATGCATGTGTGATTTAGATACATGGCGAGCCTAAGACGAGAGGTAAGAACCTGCGCATCACATTGTGAATGCTCTTTGCATCCTTCACCATCCTGCATGATTAGTTAGATACTTGCATTTCATATTTATGTTAAAATACAAATTCTGGTGGACCGGGCCACAACCGGTAAAACCTTTGTTTGTGTTTGACCTACGGTAGCCGGACTGCAAAACCGGATGGATTCCCTATACCAAAAAGTCAACAGGCTAGTTGGGAACGTTGATTGGGTAGAATCCCTTACTGTTGTTGCCTGCGAATTTCCAGGCCCCAACAATTTTGGCGCTAGAAGGAGGGCCGCCAGTAAAGGCTGGCCGTGGAACTTAATTTCCCGAAACCATCCTACCAGCAGATGTTGGAAGCTTTCAACCTAACCCAAGTGTCCACAGTTTCTGGTGCTATCCTTGAATGATTGTTTTTCCCAGTGGCTTATCTGTTTACCTTTGCTCATGGCTGGTAATCAACCCAACCCTCTGCCAGCATGGAGAGCTAGGTCACCTCTGAACCTAACTCCTCCTTTGCATAATTTACCTCAAGCTTTTGACAAGCTCTTGCCTAAGTTTGACCCTGAGGAAGGGATTGTTGTAGAGGATCACCTCCAAAGATTTTACCTAGCATTAGAAGGGCTAAGGGCTAGGGAGTATGAAGATGTAGTCTGCAGATTGTTCCCTCGTACTTTGAAAGGAGCAGCAACATCTTGGTATTTTGGTCTACCCGCAAACTCCATTCCTGACTGGGACACATTTGAAATAATTTTCAGAAGTAAATACACAACTCAAAAGACACATGCCTCGTTGATGAAAGGGCTCAGTTTGTTAAGAAAAGAGAGAAATGAAAAGGTACATAGTTTCACTCAGATATTTTCACTGTACTTAAAAAAAAATCTGCTATGGACAGACCTTCAGATAAAGTCTTAATTGAGTATTATACGTCAACCTTAGGACCTGAGCTGGCTATGTTTTGCAAGATTAAAGTCAAGCCTACACTGGTAGGGACTTATCAAGAGGCTGAAAGGGTAGAGGCTGAAAGTGAGAGTGTAGAAGACTATCCTGACTCATTTGAAGACAAGACCACTATAAGAAGAATCTCATTGTCATTTAAATCTAGAGAAGATCAACCACATGATTATCATGAGATGATGAAAGTGCTTCAGAAAATGTCCAACCGAATTGTAGATCTGGAAAAGGAGAGGGACATTCAGAAAACCAATAAGCCACACTATCCAAAAAATGAAGATAACAACCAATGGAAGGTCCCACCTCCTAATTTGGCATCAATAAACATAACAGAAATAGGAGGGGATAATTTTTGTACCTTTCATCAACAACCTCATTCTGAGAAGAAGTGTCCTGAATGGTTACATTCAATGACATTGGTGATGAACAAGTTGTTGGATCCTAAATTGATTAGGGACAGTGGTGAGGAAGAAGAGGGGAAAGAGATCACAAGAAAACCAGAGGATGATACTATGTTCTCATGGAATGGCATTTCACTGTTTAACATTGAAGATTACACTCCTAAATCTTAATGCACATCCATAACTAGAAAGGACAAAGTTTTCACCAGCCAAGACAATACAATGATTTCTAAGGTTAACAGTTTGCAGGAGAATGTTAAGAAACTGGACAAGGGCAAAGCACATCAGAACAATACCCTCAACCAGAGGACAGAACCAACCACTAAGACTGTCGATCCTGTAGAGGAAAAGATAGGGATCAGTGGGGAGAACTCTGATGAAACTCAAGAGCTAGCAAAGGATGTACCTACTCAAAACCAACTAGGAGAAGAAGACCAAGAACCAGGTTGGAAAGAAAACCTTGACACCCCTCCTTTTCTCTTGACTCTAGAGATGCTGAATTACAATGTGCATAATTACTTAGTAGACTCTGGAGCAGCAGTAAATGTGATGCCCCTTGAGATTTGTAAAAGGATTAATGAACAGCTAGAGTCCAAACCTCATGAAGTAACACAATTAGATCGCATAGGAGTCAAGGTGGTGGGTGAAATGAAGAATGTCCTCATTCGTTTCGCTGCCAACAACAAAATATGTCAATTTATTGACATTATGGTGGCTGATATACCAAGGGGATGTGGGCTCATTCTCAACCGAGATTGGTCTACCAGGCTGAAAGGATATTTTGCTTCAGATTGGTCTCATCTGTGGTTGCCTCTCAAGGGTACCCCAAGTCATATAAAAATTCTGAGAGAACCATATATGAAGTATACTGTCACTAAGTTAGGAGAAGGCAATGAGTCTGCTGATTCTATCCTCGGAAACTATCTCACTGAGCTTAAGCTAGAGCATCATACCTCAAAAAGGGCCAGTCCTATGACGGGCACTCAGCCTGAGCTCCTTCAACTCCCTCAGGCTGAAAGAAATGACCGCAGTATCTTAGATATGGGTTCCATTTCAATAACAGCACAGTTGGACCATGGTTAGGCAATCCATGTCTAAATCCAGCTCATTCCTCAGTTTTTTTTTAATTTAAAATTTTTTCAGGAATGGGCAAATTTTTTGTTTTCTTTTGTACATAAATAAACTGCTTTGTTGCTTTTGTTGTTTTCTTATTTTAGTTCTTTGATGTTTTCTTTCTTTTGATTACTTGCTTTCCTGTTGTTTTCTTTATAGCTTTGCTAGTTTTCCTTTTGATTTTGAATAAAGAGGAAAGCTCTTGGTCGCAGTGGAAACATCAAGTTTCTTTATTAACTAAAATCTTGACTGAAAGACTGTGCTTAAAAGTATAGAATGTCTTCTAGTAACCGTATTCCTATCTGAAAGAGCATTCATTTGAAGTCTTACTTAATCCCTGTAAATAACTCAGAAGTGAAAAAGGTCTAAAGTACTATTTCAAGGCTCCATCTATTTCACATCTTAACTACCCAAGGGAGTGACAGCAAAAGACCCACGGAAAGGAAGCAGAGTGGAACAGTTTATCATATATAAATGATCCCAAGCCATAAATTAAGAAAAGGCTAAAATATATTAAGATTCAAAGCTCCTGAAAGAAACAAGACATATCAAAACAAAGCTCGGAAAAACATTAATCTCAAGGCATAAAGTACCAAATGGCCACAAGATCCTCTCCGTCCATGAACTGAACCACGAAGTATAGTGTTCACACAAAAGGACACTATGGGATAGAGGATCCTAAATTAAAATTCAGTAAGAAAGGCCTACAGGAAGACTCATATCAAAAGAAATAAAGTTCTAGAAGGCACAAAAGTGCAAATTGGCATGGGAATGAGGAGCAAAAGGATAATACTATTACCCTCTGTCATAGTCCTGTGGTGTCTAAGCTGTAGCTGCCCAAGGGTAGGGAAAATAAACCTCATCCATTTGGCCTCAAAAGAGTTATTTAGACCTGAAATACTACTGATGTTACCTTTTCCCGAAAACATGGGCTTCTTCGAAGTTATTTAATGCATAAGTTGGCTTACTTAGGAATACATACATCTAGAAGATTTCGGTTTTATTCAAACAATCTTAAGCTAAGAAGGAGAGTTAATTTAGAGATCTGGGGTTCACCAGATAGTCGCCAATTGTTGCAGCTGCAACATTTTCCCAAAATTCTAAAAATTTTAGGACCCTCCTATAATTTGAATTAGTTGGTTCTTCTTCCTGGTTTTGGTCTATGGATTTTGAAGCGTTTTCCAGCTCTTTGGGTGCTATATCAATCGATCTGTTTGTCTCCTTTAATGCTTAAAATGATCTCATCCATTATCAAGCTCATCATTGCTTTTTGCATATCTTTGAAGTCATTTTACATCGAGAGTTGAGTCATTTGTTCTTCCCGCCGTTACGGAGGTTTCCTGCTTTGTATTTCACCGTTGCGGGTGGACTTTTGTTCTGCATCGGGAGGGGATGAGTATCTCCTTGGCCGACGTTGTGAAGGAATTATTGTTTTGGTCTTCGACGTTGAGGATCATTTGGGGTTCTGAGGTTCCGTTTTCTCACCGATCCATGTGTATCGGAGCTTTTTAGCTTCTTTTTCCTCTGCTGTTGTGGACGTGTCCGAGTTTCGGTCTTTCATATAGATTCTCTGGGTAGCTGATGTGGGTTACAAACATTGCACGCCCGCCATTGTGGAGGAGTCTGAGTTGCTGGCCTCCGATCCCGGTTCCTGCCGACGGTCGATCTTTTGTTTACACACTCTATTAGCCGTTGCAGGTGAGTTGGTGCTGGGGACTGTCCGTCGTTGCGGAAGGTCTAGGGTTCTAGCCGCCCGACTCAGATTTGGTTTCGCAGCCGTTTTAGAGCTCTCGCACATGCAACTCTTTTATATATGCGAGGGGTGATTTGGAAGGTGGTATTATTTTATTTTGGCTCGAGCTGTCGTTGTCCTCTCCGCACTGTCGACCCTGTGAACCTTGTGGAGCTCTATGTTTGTACCCGCGTCCAGGTGTCAGTTGGAAGCTCAACCGTTGTCGCCTCATCAGCTACGCACCACTGCCAGGTAGGCTTCTTACCGCCCTAACTCATGTTTTTTAAGGTTTTGATTGGGTGATTTGTGCTGTGGTTGGGGTATTACTAGGATTGTGTCCCCGTATCCCTTTTTCTCTCGCACATGGAGTTTTCACCCGCGGATAAGGTTGCCATAGTCATTTCTCCTTGCATGTTGCGCCTACATTTTGAGAATTGCCAGTTGGGGATAGCTATTTGTGGTTAGAGGGGGGAATTCATTTTTTCCTTTATAGAGCCCGTTTATTATCTTTTGACCTCGGCTGTTTTGGTTTCACCCCGCGCGCAGTGGATTAAGGCACGGTGCAGGCGGCCGTTATGTCGCCTGCACTTGGTTTTCCCCTTGTAATAATGAGGTCCAGAAAGAAGTTTCGATGGGGGTTTTTGCTGGTGATTTTTTGATGAGTCCTCAGCTGGTCAATTCCCCTATTATGTTTTCTTGGTTTCAAGCCCCAGCCTCTTGCCCATGTCGTCCCGCGCAATCCAGCGATTCTTGTTTCTCTGAAACCCTAGGTGGTCAGGGGGGCTGTGCTGTCGTAGTGTTTACGATTTGAAGGTAGCATGGATGTTGGCATTACTGGGAGCGCTGTGTGCAAAGAATTGTTGTTGATGCCCGCAGTATCTATCCGCCCCGATGTAACTATCTTTCTGCGAGCCGCATAGGCTATTGCCGTTTTTATCCTTAATAAAGCCATGTCGTCAAATGTTTAGTTACATTTGCACCTTGCGTTTGAGATTCATACTTGTGCTTTATGAGTTGTTATCACGAAAAAATGGCATACTGTGAGAAAACGTAGATTAAATGCTAGACCAGTTGATGAATAAATCCAGTTTTAGTATCATACAGCAGAAGGACATTGTTCATTATATTGCACAGGACTGAGTCTGTTCATGCTAGTAGTTCTGATAATCAAGGCATTGTTGGGTTGTGCATACGTGCATTGGTTTCTCTGACTGCTTTCACATTAAGTACATAAAATGGCACTTTGTATATGATTGTAATTTTATTAGGTGATGTTGTATATATCATACAAAATGCTTTGCATCATATAGACAGAAGCATGAAGTAGTGTGCGTTTGATTAGTCAAATATGAAAAATTATATTATAGTTTCATCATTCAGTTGTTGCCATGATGTACATAGATATAACAAAGTGCTGCACTCTATCAGGTAAATATATGCACTCAAATGTCTTAATACTACAGTGTTACATATGGCAGGAAGAAGTCGAACTTACAATGTCCAAAAGGCAGAAAAAGAAGGCCCCTACTGTCGAAGAACAATCAGCAATAGAGGTCGTCACACAGACAGAATATATATATGAGGACATTAAATGTGTCTTGGGTGTTGATACTGAGTATAAATGGGATGAGATATACAGATTGATTTCCTGCAGGGAAGTCCCAGACATGGGTCTCAAAGAGGAGCCCATTTATGCCAACATAGAGAAATCCACCATCATGAAGGTGGCTACCAGACCAGAGATGTTCCCATGCTTTGATGTTATGAGATGGATTCTGCCATACACAACACAATGCATATAGGAAATGTCGAAGGTCAGGGCTATGCTGCATTTAGCCCAGGATATGTGGCACTGGCTTACCACCTTCTAGAGCCTCAAATATTCCTGTCAAACGGTTGGTTGGATATCCTCAGGATGGACTTAGTGGAAACCCTAAAGAGAATGCTCTTGCCAGGAAAGCTCTATCGACACAGAGAAACCGAGGATTATGATACAACGAGCTTAAGAGCTCCTTACAGATTTGTAGCTCTGATGCTAAACAGGATCTTTGGTAGAGCCAGTGGCAGACTCTTCAAATTTGAATGGGTCCCCATTATGTTCCATGTGGAGACCCAAGGAACAATCTTCAACTGGGCCAGCCTCGTATCAAGTAGTCTCTCTTCTTGCATAGCTGCAGCCTTGGGAGGAGGAGAAGCCCGGAAGAAATCTGAATTCTATATGAGTTCTATTTTGATAGACTGCATACTATGCAACTAGCCTTTCCCTGGCCTCAAGTGTTCTTGGGATAGGGAAAGAATGCCTGTATATGCAGCTTACAAACCACTGTGGGCTCATTAGTACCACAGTTATTACAGAGAAGTATGTGAGCATTTCATTATGCCACTATACAAGCTTATCTTCCGGAAGGAATGTGACTACATGTCGGAAGATGCTATGCAGGTAATAGAGGAGTATGGAGATTATTTCTTGACAGACAATGGTATGTATCTTAGAATGTATGGAGGCTCGAAGACACCTTATCTGCTGCCAAAGTATGCAACGGATTATATAATCCATAAAGAGGCGGTCAGACAAGTGTTCATTGACGGAGTTGGTCATTTCCTGTTCCAGCATAAGAAGGCTGCATATCCCCCTTTACCTTTCAAATTAGGTAGCTGTAGATTCGCCAATGTGAAACAAGCTGTCGAATTCATAGAAGAACTAGAGAAGTTCCATTTTGGTGAGATGCCTTTCCGACGCAATGAAACTCATGGTAAAGTGGCTGAGCACTGCAAGAAGCATAAGGTGTTCTTTGAATATACCCATCATTATGATAAGGATGAATCTGTTTATCAGAGAGCTCCAAACATGATGGCACTCAGCAAAAGATTCAAACCAAAGAACCCCACCAAAGGTGGAAAAGGGGCAGAGCAGGCCAAAGCTGAACAAGCCAGAGATGAAGAAGGGCCAAAAGGATAAGGGAGGAAGCTCAGACGCTGGAAAATGAGGCTGCAGAGTGGCTGGAGAAGGAAGAAGAAGAGAAAAGGGAAGCTTCCCAGGACGCATCTGAACTAGCAAAAGAAGCAGCCAGAGAAACAGAAGAGGCAGCCAGTCAAGCAGCTGAAGAAGCACAGAGAAAACTAAATGAAGAGCTCCAAGGGCAGGAGACTGAAAAGATAAAGTTAACACAACAGTCATCCTCTGAAACACCACAACAGTCATCCTCTGAAACACCAACAGGGCATAGTCAGGGAGAGGAAAACCCTGAGGTGCAAATCCTTCAAGTACCTACTGCTAGCACTCCTGTAACCCCTATGCTCCAAATAGTGCCTTTCGTCCAGAAGAAGGGGGAAGAGGTCCCTGATTTCAGCACTGTATACTATGACAGGACCACTAAAAGAACAATGAGGAGGAAGGAAAAGAAGGTGGAGGCGAAAGATCTATCAAGGAAGATGGTCAAAGATACATCAGTCATGCTAGGGACAGACAAAGATCCTATGCTCACGATAAGATCCGGGGCTGCACTAATTGATGCCTCTGCTAATAACATAAAGAAGGTGATGATTGAATTAGAGTCAGCTAAGAAAACCAGTGCTCAGCTAAAGGACACACTGAGACAAGAAATAGGAGAGGGTAGCAGACTTAAGAGGAAGTATGAACACGTGCTAAGTGAAATGGAATCCACAAAGGGTGAAATCCATGCCCTCCAGGTAGAGGCTCAAGCCAAGGAAACAACACAAGAGGCTCTAGAAAATGTACAACGGGAAGTCCAGGATATGAAAAATGAGAAGGAACAGTTGAGGGCAAAATTGGAAGACCTAGAGGCGTAGCAGTATATTATCTATGAATCCAATACTGCATACACCCAAGGACTGAAAGAGCAGCTGGCTTCTCTGACTGCTAAATTGGAGACAACAAAGGAACAGCAAGTTGATCTGCAACCATTTAAAGAATATATCCTAGTGCAAAAGGCTAAAATGTTGCAGCTGCAGACTGCTTTGGAAGAAGAAATATGCAAAGTTCTTCAGATGGACAATAGGTTAGAGGAGATCATAGAAACTTCCTCCTATTTCGTAGATAGGTCCCAAGATGTTCTTGAGGTCTTGAACGCTATATTGGAAAGACCAGAAGATGATGTCGAGATTCCAGGAGAACTACCAGCCAAAGATCACCAAACCCTCAGGAGAGATCACAGCCTAGTAGAGTTTGCCATCAGCATTGCTGAATACTTTAAGAAGGCTGTCCGAAGGACACAGGTAGCATGCTCAGAATATTTTAAAAGGTTCCTTAATGCATATAACCACTGCCAGACGGAGGCTGAGCTTAGGTTTGAAGAGTTCCCAGATCATGAAACCTTTGTGGACATATTGCAGAAAGGGCATCAAGATGCAGAGCCTAGGACGCAGCAGATTCAATCCATTGATGCCATAGTACTGAAGAACGAAGTGGGTCACGCCGCCGTTAGCATACAGGTTCTAGAATACTAGCTTCGGTTGAGCCCAGCAAGGATCGAGGCCATCAAGAACCAAGTTGACAAGTTTGAAATTAACATCCAGTTCCTAGATCCATGCGCTTTTGAAGGCCTCGCTGCTGAAGCAGCAGCATGGAAAAAATTCTTTGAAAACCAAGCAGGATCCTCCTCATAGAGGACCAGTCAACCTTTTATTAATGTAATATTTTTGTAAAAGTTTTGAGAAATGAAGCGTTGGGAAAGCAAAAGGTTGGGAAGCCAAAAGGTCAGTTTGGGCAGCCCAACCATTTTGACTTTTTGTATAAAAGTAGGAAGCGTAGAAGAAAAAAGGGGATTTTTTCCCCAGTAAGACTGGAAGGTTGTTGTAAGAAGAACTACTTCCTTTTGCAATAAAAATTACAGTTTGCTGTTGAAAGAAGATCGGTGGGATTTCAAATGTTTTTCCATGGAGAGTTGAAAGATGAACTACTTTGTTTTTTCAGCATTGTATCCATGAATCGTGAGATCGTTCTAACTTTATGACCTATGTCTTTGTTTAATGATTTCCGATTTATTTCATGAAATAACCACCATGAGTAATGTATGCTTGTCATAAACAATCAGCTATCTGGTTGTGAAATATCTTTCATTGTTCATGCGTGTAAAAGTTAATGTTAGCTATCTGTAATTGCTTTTAATTATGTGTGCACATCCACATTACTCATACATATTAATTACAAATTGGCTTCCCAGGGATAGGATAGATAGACAGCTAGGTCAGTGCATAGATGCATGTGTGATTCAGATGCATGGCAATCCTAAGATGAGAGGTAAGAACCTGCACATCACATTGTGAATGCTCTTTGCATCCTTCACCATCCTGCATGATTAGTTAGATACTTGCATTTCATATTTAAGTTAAAATACAAATTCCAGTGGACCAGGCCGCAACCGGTAAAACCTTTGTTTGTGTTTGACCTACAATAGTCGTACCGCAAAACCGGACGGATTCCCTATACGAAACAGTCAATTGGCTAGTTGGGAACGTTGATTGGGGAGAATCCCTTACTGTTGTCACCTGCAAATTTCCAGGCCCCAACAGTTTTGGTGCTAGAAGGAGGGCCTCCAGTAAAGGCTGGTCGTGGAACTTAATTTCCCGAAACCATCCTTCCAGCAGATGTTGGAAGCTTTCAACCTAACCCAAGTGTTCGCAGTTTTCGGTGCTATCCTTGAATGATTGTTTTTCCCAGTGGCTTATCTGTTTACCTTTGCTCATGGCTGGTAATCAACCCAACCCTCTGCCGACATGGAGAGCTAGGTCACCTCTGAACCTAACTCCTCCTTTGCATAATTTACCTCAAGCTTTTGACAAGCTCTTGCCTAAGTTTGACCCTGAGGAAGGGATTGCTATAGAGGATCACCTCCAAAGCTTTTACCTAGCATTAGAAGGGCTAAGGGCTAGGGAGTATGAAGATGTAGTCTGCAGATTCTTCCCTCATACTTTGAAAGGAGCAACAGTGTCTTGGTATTTTGGTCTACCTGCAAATTCCATTCCTGACTGGGACACATTTGAAACAATTTTCAGAAGTAAATACAGAACTCAAAAGACACATGCCTTGTTGTTGAAAGGGCTCGGTTTGTTAAGAAAAGAGAGAAATGAAAAGGTACATAGTTTCACTCAGATATTTTCATTGTACTTGAACTTACCCTTCGGTACCACATGGACTTGAACTTACCCTTCCCTAGTTTGTCATATCTCTGATCGTAAGTTGAAACTAGGTCACCCTCATTAAAGGCATGAGGTTGGATGGATTTATCATACTACTCCTTGACACGTTTCTTATGTGCCTCATTAGCCATGGCAGCATCTCCCTGAGTCTTGTCAAGGTTATTCAAGTACAAAAATATTTCTTCCTCCGTATAATTATCTGGGAGAAGTTCAACGACAAGTTGTAAGGATGGAATCTGACATTGAATTGGTAAGACAAATTTGAGTCCATAGACAACATGGAATGGTGTGAAACCAGTGGCTATTTTCACAGAAGTCCAATAAGCCCAAAGAGTGGAGAAAAGAATGTGGTGCCGGTTGGAATTATGATCTCCAACCATCCGATGAAGCATAGTTTTTAAAACTTTGTTGATGGCCTCTACCTAACCATTATCTTGTGGATAATATGGCATAGACTTTTCATGGCGAAAACCATAGCACTAGTAGTAGTGGAGGCAACAATATACATAAGAAAGTCCTTTGAATAATCTGGGGGGTGTATCTTGGGTGAATGGGTCAGAGCATGTTTAAGATTATCAAAGGCGCATTGGGCTTGGTCATCCCAGAATAACGGGGTGTTCTTCTTGAGGAGACGCATATAACAATGCGTTTTCTCTACGAAATTGCACACGAAACGACGGAGAAAGTTTTCCTTCCCTTGCAAACTTTGGAGTTCTAGGAGGTTAGTTGGGGCTAGTAGAGATAAAATGGTGGCAATTTTTAGAGGATCGATTTGGATTTCATCTTTGGATACCACAAAACCTAGCAGATGTCCTGTCTCAACGCAAAAAACACATTTATGCAGATTGAGACGTATATTATAATGACAGCATCTCAGGAATATCTCTCTAATATGACCAGGATGGTCCTCCCATCGCTGTGAATGAGCAGGGAGGTGTTATAGCGGATTTCACCACACTAGGTGAATCACATATTGTATGGCCTCCCCATTGTATTGGCCAATTATGTTACGGAGAGAAATTCCTATGGCTTGGGGTACCACAACAGATAGCTAGACTCCAGAAATCAATCTTTCCCAATATGCAATAGAAATAAAATGTCTAACACTAAAGGATCGAACCTCGTACCTTATTCCGGACGGTTGAAGTAGATCCCCATTGAGCTTTCCAATCTTCAGCTTGAGTTGAAGTAATACTTCCTCAATAATAAGTAAACAATACAAGCATACTATATTTCATGGTGTTAGATCTATTCTAGCATATATAATCAATAATGTAAAAGCATTTGACATATTCCAATGGATACAATATTCATTCAAATACACATTACTAGATAGGAAAAGATATTTCTATTAATATGAATCAGAGATTACAAGTGACAACCTTTGATGGCACTTCTGCGAACCAGAGAAACTGAATCCCCCACTTGGGCCTCCACCACCTCAATCCTCCATCACTTAGATAGCAAGCTTACTAGCAAAAGGAAAGCTTGGGAAGAACACAACAGTGCTCCAAGGGACAAAGGGATGCAGACTCAAGGATAAGTTCTGGCAACAATGGACTATAGTTTCGTTACTCTCAATTCTCTCTTATGCTTTCAATGTCTCAATGGGTTCCTTATATAGCTTTTCAAAGGGATACTGAAAGGTCGAATCCGTGCGATCTCAAGGCATATGGAAGGCCAGGAGTCATATGAGTTGGATCCAAGTCAAGAAACGCTCCAAAAGGATTTGGATTATGTCCACATCCCGATGTATGTGACTATAGAGGGAATATCCGCGTATGTACGCATTTATCGGGGAAAAAGCCGCGCATATCACTTTTCTTATGTTTTTTAGGGATGATCAAGGACACATCCGTTATAGCGGATTTCACCACACTAGGTGAATCACACATTGTATGGCCTCCCCCTGTCCTGCTGCGGACTCATTAGCCCCTATGGACCACTTTTTGTCTTTTGATGTGTCCTTGATCATCCCTAAAAAACATAAGAAAAGTGATATACGCGGATTTTTCCCCGATAACTGCGTACATACGTGGATATTCCCTCTATAGTCGCGTACATCGGGACGTGTACATAATCCAAATCCTTTTGGAGCATTCCTTGACTTGGATCCGACTCATATGAATCCTGGCCTTCCATATTCCTTGAGATCGCATGGATTCGACCTTTCAGTATCCCTTTGAAAAGATATATAAGGAACCCATTGAGACATTGAAAACATAAGAGAGAATTGAGAGTAACGAAACTATAGTCCATTGTTGCCAGAACTTATGCTTGAGTCTGCATCCCTTTGTCCCTTGGAGAACTGTTGTGTTCTTCCCAAGCTTGCCTTTTGCTAGTGAGCTTGCTATCTGAGTGATGGAGGATTGAGGTGGTGGAGGTCCAAGTGGGGGATTCAGTTTCTCTGGTTCGCAGACGTGCCATCAGAGGTTGTCACTTGTAATCTCTGATTCATATTAATAGAATTATCTTATCCTGTCTAGTAATGTGTATTTGAATGAATATTGTATCCATTGGAATATGTCAAATGCTTTTACATTATTGAT
The DNA here is from genome assembly GCA_001517045.1 of Pseudotsuga menziesii. Classification (NCBI taxonomy): domain Eukaryota; kingdom Viridiplantae; phylum Streptophyta; class Pinopsida; order Pinales; family Pinaceae; genus Pseudotsuga; species Pseudotsuga menziesii. The sequence goes on along the minus strand of LPNX010860579.1, from coordinate 808,120 downwards.
TATATATGCTAGAATAGATCTAACACCATGAAATATAATATGCTTGTATTGTTTACTTATTGTTGAGGAAGTATTACATCAATTCAAGCTGAAGATTGGAAAGCTCAACGGGGATCTACTTCAACTGTCTGGAATAAGGTACGAGATTCGATCCTTTAGTGTTAGACATTTTATTTCTATTGCATATTGGGAAAGATTGATTTCTGGAGTCTAGCTATCTATTGTGGTACCCCAAGCCATAGGAATTTCTCTCCGTAGTAGAATTGGCGACTCCGCTGGGGAGTTCCTATTAATTGTCCTTTGGGGGTTGATTTCTTGGCATTCAATGTATTTGAATTGCTCTCTCTCTCTTGTTTCTATGTAATGTATGGGGGCATGTATGCCTGGTAGAGCCTGATTGGTGTGAATTTAGTCTCAACCTGTCTGTTTGCCTTGGATTTGTGCATCTTTTTCTTCCCGTACATGGGTTTGTCACTTACAGTCACGTATACACGCGGGTTTACTGTGCACAGTCGCGTATGCCCTGGTTTTTACCTTTTTGTGGAAGATAGTGGATTGTTGGGTGAATTCAGTTAGCTGCTGAGTCTCCTTTGGCACTGCCTGAGTCTGTTAATACCTCTGTTTCTAACCAGAAACGTTTTTTTTTAGCCTAAATTTTTTCTTTTAGGAAAGTTCTTGTCATGGCATCTTTGATTTTTTGTTTGAGATTAGTGCATTAGAGTCCTGTTACCTTAGTGCTTTGTTGGAATGCTGTTTATGTGTGCTTGCAGAGTCTGGGGTGGGTAGAATCATTCTTTTGCTTTTCGTATCTCTTTATTTTCAAAAAATCCAAAAATATTTGCTTATCATCATGCATTGCATTTTGCACTTTGCATTGTACTTGCACTAGATCTAGATTTGCTTTGGAGTAATAGTTAGGACTTCATATAGGGAAATTTGCATTCAGCATTTGAAGAAGAAATTGTGCATTACACGTAGTACGCATACCCTATTTTCATGGACACAATGCATTTGCATTGATTGTTAGGTGTGCATTTTGCTTCTTGTTGCATCATAACACCATTAGTTGCACGACCATATCCTATTTTTGAAGTAATAAAGCTAACTAAAATCAATGCTAATTAAAATGAATTACACTCTTTTCTTTTCTAGGGTGCACCAACAAGCTTAGGTTTTAGGATCTTGGAATAGTTCATTGTAAGTTAATTCTCCAATATCACTAAATGAGAACAACTAGGTGTCTGTCCAGGGAGTGTGTGAAATCCTTGATATAACTAGCGTTCTTAGGATCCTCCTCTCAAAATGGATTTAAGCACGAGGCAGTGTGAGCGGTTGTTGATTGGGATAACCCCTGGTTGGTAACTATGTAGCACCGACGATATAGCCAGGATTGTATTTGTATCTAGGGGCTCTTTCGAGAGTTTCGGGCTTTGCTACCCTGCCCATATGGTCAATCCCTCCTGCGACTGTCTGCCTAAGCTTTGATTATATTGAGGTGACCTTAGTGACCTTACCTAGGATATCGAGGGGGTACTTGTAGAGGTTATTCTGCATGTGTCCCAGCCAGGTTGGGGTCGGACAGCATAGTCACTTTACGCGTTAAATATGAGGGCCACAATAATTGGTTACGTACCTCCGCTTGTGGTGACAAGGGCCTCTCAAGCCTCTCCTAGGAGAGACATACCAGCCACATTCGGGAGCTCACTTATCCAGCCCTTGTTTGATTGCATTTGGCTTTAGATTTTATTAGTGATTGCTCTGTGCACGCTAGTTGTCCTAGGGTTGACGTAAATAGAGAGTCTTTGCTATTTTTTGAGTCATTGTGGAGTCGGGTGCGGTTCCGCGCCGTTCTCGTCGTTTAGCAGGACTTTCCCCTTCTACTTCTCCTCCCCCTTTGGGAGGGACCTAGACATTCCAGGTGGACCATGTCACACATTTATTCACAAACCATGGGAGATCATTCAGAGGATACATCTGAGCCACCTCCTCCCATTCGTGTTGATGATGGGGAATTCACGCCTACTTATGACCCTTCACCCGCCCTAATTGAGTTAGGTCCTGTGATTTCAGAGATAGGAACCATGCATGATAGACCTATTCATTCTAGGGTTGACCCCTTGTTGAGACATTACTGGTATGGAATGCCGGAAGACGCTGAGACTCACTTTGAACCTGCTAGTACTAGCTACGGTAGTTATGCTACGACTGGTTTTCCTATGCACGATTTGACATTTCATGTCGAATCCGATTTTGAGCCTAGAACTATGTTTGGGGGAAATCCCATGCCTTACCTTGCGGAGAGTTTTGGGAGTACTAGTCACATTGCACCTTCCATCCCAGTGGTGGAAGCTCCATCTTATATACCTCCTAGGTCTAGAGTTAGTAATCCGATAGGGATACCAGGTCCCAGACGAGTGACGATAGGCACTAGTACATATCTTCTTACAGAGATTCCTTCATCCTCGCTTTCGAGTTCTTCAAATGTAAACCCTCCACCTTATTCACATGGTCCTTCGAGTCGGCACGTAGCTACGAGTTAGATCCATACTGCAATTACTAGACCAATTGTGTCTCAAGCCTACATACCACCCGTGGTTTCAGGAGGTTATGTTCATGTTTCTAGAGGTCAGATTGCTACTTCCACGACATATATCCCTACTTCCGGTATGTATATTCCTACTTCCGGAATGTATATTCCTAGCTATGGAGTGTCTCATGGGGCATCGCAAGCGATGACCTATCGACCCTATTATGGGACGCAGTATGGATAGGTCTCTTCACCTTACAGAGGCGGGTATTCACAACCTACTTACTCTCCTAATTACAGCTTTGTAGCTCCTACTAGTCAAGGTCCACCTCATTATGGTACTTCCACGCCACCCTATACAGGTCATACAGGAGGAGGTCACTATGGCCAAGGTCATGGTGGTAATCAATCCTATATGAACCAGGGAGCGGTCCATAGGCCTCATCATCCTAGGCTCCCTTTCCTCGTGACACTCAATCTACCTGACTTATCGAGACTTACGAATGATCCTGTGGCTCATGACCCGGCTAGGCCGGCTGTCCCTACCAAGCTTCCTTCGGACATGCCTAAGTTCGAAGGAAAACCAGGAGAGGATCCGAGTGAACACGTTATGACATTCCACCTATGGTGCTCTTCCAATTCATTGCATCAGGACTTAGTCCGTTTGAGACTATTTCAATGCACCCTTACAGGGCCTGCGGCAAAATGGTATATAGAGTTACCTAGGGGTGCCTTTACTTTGTTCGACGACCTTGCGATGAATTTCCTTAATCACTTCCAGCTACCAGTACGCTATGATGTTGGTACTGAACTCTTGTCGACATTTCGGCAAGATAAATCCACCCATATTTCTGATCATATTTAGGAGTGGCGTAGATGAAAGAGATTAATCAAAGCCTTTATACCGCCAGAGTTCCTCCTTGAGTGGTTCCTCAAATCTTTATTGCCATATATAGCGAAGGATGTTTCCACATCCGGAGTGTAGAATGAGGAACAAGCCATCTTTAGGGCACAGGAACTAGACTTGATCTATGCTCAGTCTGGTTTGTTATATGATATTATACCTAATGCTCCTCGTTCTAGTTTCGATCCCAAGGTCAAACCTGGACCACATGCCGATGGCATTGTGGGTTGTGCAAGTAAGAAACCTATAGGTTCGGTTGTGAAACGAGTTGCTCAGTTGTCCATCAACCAATCTACCTCGGGACAAGCTAGGGCTTCGTCTCAGCCTACCCAAACGGCGAATTTACTTGCTGTGCAGTCGTCCGACCATAAGGGTAAGCAGCAACCCGAATGGAATAGAAAAAAGGGTAAAAACAATAATAATAAAAAGGGTCGGAATAAGAATGAGAATGCCAATAATAATGACAAGAATGGTAAGAATGCTAGGGGGGACAAGCAGAATAAACGTAAGGTTAAATTTCCTTGAAAGCTATGTAAGGACGATCACCTCACTTACTTGTGCCCTAGAATGGATGAAGCTTCGAAGTGCATAGCACAGGGCCCAACTGTGTTAACGAACCCTTTACCGCATAACCAGAATATGAACTCGAAGTCCCATGATCAATCTAGTGATGAAGATCCAGCTGAAACTAGTGATCGTGGGTGCATTAATATGGTCCGTTCCGCGAAAGTTGTGACGCATGCAAAAGATTATACTTCATCACAACCCAACCCAGGCAAAGAACCTGATCCACCAGGAACCCCTTTGCGCATTGAGAAACCTACAGAAAAACATGAGGCTGCACCTCGCATTCCTAAGGTGGTACTTAAGCGTTCAGGGCATAACCCAAATGCCCGAGCCGCCCAGAATTATTCAGTTGTCGAGGACTTGGTCCATACTCCTTGTGCGATGTCTGCATTGGAAGTGCTTCAGAGTTGTCCATCGCAAAGGAAGGCTTTGCTTTCCACTCTTGGTGTGAATGGTGATGATTCTTCCTCAGTGATCAAATTTGAAACACCAGGACATCATCCTCGCTTGCCCTACTATGTGTCCCTTTTGGTGCATGTGGAATGTCTTAATATGATCGTCAAGTGCATTGTGATTGACAAGGGCGCTGCTGCTTCTATGATGTCTTTGTCTTGTTGGAAGGGTCTCAGTTCTCTTGAGTTGTCAAAATCTACGACCATGTTAATCGCTTTTTGTGGGAGATCGTTTAGGCCACATGGTATCCTTCCTTCCCTTAAAGTCCATTTGGGAGGGAAGACCATTGCGATAGACGTTGAGGTGGTTGATGCACCCCTTGACTACAATCTCTTACTGGGAAGGAACTGGATGTATAGTATGCAAGCCATTGCATCTTCCGTGTTTCGCGTTGTATGCTTTCCTCATAATGGGAAGATTGTAATGATTGATCAAATGGCATTCAAGAATCCGCCTGTTACTGCATCTTCGGAAGCTTCGGTTCCGAAAGTTGAACATTCCCAGTCGGCAACTGGGAGTGTGGGTGTAGGCATGTATCCATCCCTCATGGGAACCTTTAGTTGTCCTGCACCCGTCCTCATGATAGGATCTAGTTTTGATGGTGCTTCGACGTCTACGAGATCGGTGCCTTTTCGCACAAGTCATATGGGAGATCCTTGGATTCTTCCTTCACCGATTCCTTCGAGTGAGGCCATCAAGACGAGCGTGTCGTTGCCTACAGTCATGATAGCTTACCAAGCTAATCTCCAGTCTACTGCAGAGCCTTGTTCTTCCTCTTCATGGACGAAGGAGGAAGACCCCTATGTGCTGTCGGCATGGGAAGTACAGTCTTCTCATGCCCACGACTACCTTGATACGGTTTTCCCTTCAGATGAAGCGATTATCGAGGCTATGTCGGGAGTTGAGGCACCATGGGAGGAACTTCATCATAGATCATACTTCCTTCCAGAGCTTAACCTTTTGGAGCATGAGGATTATAGGGAGATTCTTAGTCAGAAAGTTGGTAGACCTATGGTTCCATTAAGTTCTCCTGGTCAGATGACTGATGGAAACATGGTGAACATATCGTCGACTATTCCTATCAACATTTCTCACAATCCTGGTACAATTGAGAATGTCTACATTGGGGTGGATTGTTCCCAAGATGAGATTATGGAGTATACCAAGCTATTCAAGGAATTTCATGATATTTTTGCTTGGTCTTATGATGAAATGCCAGGGATTGACCCTCGGATTGTCGAACATGAGATTAAGACTTACCCCAATGCTAATCCCGTTCGACAGCGTTTACGCGCGGTAAATTCTAGGAAAGCACCCGCCATAAAGGTAGAGATAGAGAAGCCATTGAAAGCAGGTTTAATCTATCCCATTCCCTTGACGGATTGGGTTTCAAACCCCGTTCCGGTGGATAAGAAGAAGGGAACGATCTGTATATGCACTGATTTCCATGATTTAAATTGTGCCTGTCCTAAGGATAACTTCCCCACACCATTTATAGATCAGATTTTGGATGAGTGTGTGGGTAGAGAGGTGTTCTCCTTTATGGATGGCTTTTCCGGGTATAATCAGATTCAAATTAAACCCGAGTACCAACATAAGACCACATTTATTTGTCCTTGGGGAACATTTGCGTATCGAAAAATGCCTTTCGGCCTTAAAAACGTCGAAGCTACATTTCAGTGGGCGATGACCTTGATATTCCACGATCTCAAGTCCATTATTGAAGTATTTTTGGATGACGTCACTGCTCATTCTTGCATGAGGATGTGTCATTCTTATCACTTGAGATTGATGTTCGAAATATGCCACCACTATGCTGTTAGATTAAACCCTCATAAGTGCATCTTTTGCATGAAATCAGGTCGTTTGTTAGGATTTATCATTTCGAAAGAGGGTATAAGAGTCGACCCTTTGAAGGTTGAGGCAATACTTCAAATGCCTCCCCCGTGAAATATTCGTCATCTTCAGTGTTTGCAATGCATGGAAAACTTCCTACGAAGATTTGTTGTCAACTTTTCCAATTTCACTAGAGGTTTCATGCATCTCCTGAACAAGGATACTCCCTTTGAATGGGATGAGCGAGCCCAGGATTCCTTCAATGCACTTAAGCGAGCCCTAGCATCGGCCCCAGTGATTAGTCCTCCAGATTATAGCTGTGATTTCCTATTATATGTGGTCACATCTTTAGAGACGATTGGTATGGTTTTGGTTCAAGAGGATGAGGAGCTCCAGGAGCATGTCATATATTATCTGAGCTGAAACCTTATTGACGCAGAGATTCGGTATTCTCATGTCAAGAAGCTTTCCTTAGCTACCGTACATGCGGTGCAGCATTTGGGACATTATATTCTCCTTCGCTAGACCTTGGTTGTTGCCCATGTCAATTCGTTTCATTTCTTCCTCACACGTAGGATGATTGGGGGAAAATATAATAAATGGATTTTCATCCTGCAAGAGTTTGATCTCAAATTTGTTTCGGCAAAATCAAAGAAATCTTTAATCTTTGCAGAGCTCATATCGGATTTTCTAAGCGAGGCTGAGGAGTTGGTATGTGAAGATATGTTGGTTGATGAACACATTTTCTTAATCTCAATGGCTGACCCATGGTATGGGGATATCATAGTATATATGCAAACGCAGAGGACCCCTACTCACCTCTCACGAGATGAACGATGACGATTACATCACGTCTCCAAGAACTACATCATAGTGGACAATACTTTGTATCGCCTTGAAGTAGATTCCCTTTTATGATGTTGTTTAACTCATGATGAGGCTGAGGTAGTGCTTAATGATTGCCACAAAGGGGCGTGTGATGGTCATTTATCTGGGCTTTCTATAGCTCAAAATATTTTGAGAGTGGGTTATTTCTGGCCGCCGATCTTCAAGGATTGTATTGAAGCGGTCAAGAAGTGCCACCCTTGCCAGGTGTTCACACGTAATATGCACTCGAAGCCTACCCCGTTACACCCTATTATCACCGCCAGTCCCTTCACCAAATGGGGGCTCGATTTTATGGATTGCAACCCAGCTTCGGCTGGGGGCCACCATCATATCATAGTGGCTATTGATCACTTCACAAAATGGGCTGAGGCAATGCCTGCAGTAAAATCCAACGGTGAGACAACCGCTCACTTCGTATTCAACCAAATCATTTCTTGGTTTGGGATTCCGAGAGAGCTTGTCACTGACCATGGCTCGCACTTTCAGAACTGTATGATGGAAGAATTGGCATCCAAGTTAGGGTATAAGCAAGAGCACTCCTCTTCTTACTATCCTCAAGCGAATGGACAGGTTGAAGCAGTGAATAAATCACTTAAGTCCATTCTCCAACGAACCATCGCACAAAGCAAGACGAATTGGCATATTATGTTATACCTTGCTTTGTGGGCATATCGAACCACGGTAAATACTGCCACTGGTTTTTCTCCATATTAGGTTTTTCATGGAGTGGAGTCGATATTTCCGGTTGAATGCGAGATTCCTTCGTTGAAGTTAGCCGTGGAACTCTTACCAAACACTTCGCCTTTGTAGGAGCGTTTGGTTCACCTTGAGCAACTCGATGAGCAGCATAGAGATGCCTTGGTGACTCTAGAGGTTAATAAGCGTCGCATAAAGGCCCAATACAATAAGTCTGTCCATCCGAGAGTGTTTAGTGAGGGAGACTTGGTCCTTTTGTGGGATCAATTGAAAGAACCCTTGGGGGCAGGGAAGTTCAATCCTATGTGGCGTGGTCCTTATGTGGTCAAGCGTGTGTTAGAGAAGGGTGCCTACGAGTTAGTGGATTATGAAGGGACGGCCTTGGCAGAGCCTAGAAATGGGCTCTATCTCAAAAAATACTATGCATGATCTTTAGCCAAGGCTGCTTGTTGTATATTATTGTACAACTTTTTTGCATAGGTAGGTCTTGTTTATCGTGATCAGGTTTGTGATTAGTTTCCATTTCTTGTGGTAGATGTCAATGGAATCTTCCACCTACATAGGATTCGTGGATGGTGCAAGCCGTCACACTCAGCACTCAGCCTCAGCTGCTTGGGTGATTTATACTCCTATGGGTCGAGTACTATCTTCAGGAGGTGTATGTCTACAGACATCTTCCAACAATGTTGCTGAATATAGTGTCGTTATCAAGCTTCTACGGGATGCCATTTCGCATAGTGTTCTCTCTCTTGAGGTACGTCTTGATTCAGAGTTAGTAGTGTCACAGCTCAATGGTTTGTACCATGTTAGAGATCCGACGTTATTGAGGAGATTCTTACGTGTGAGATTGTTAGAACGACAATTTGAGAGTATAACATATATGAACATTCCAAGGAATTATAATCAAGTTGCTGACTCATATGTTAACTACGTGTTAGATTGGCATTTGTTTCATTCATCATAAATTAATCTTAAACACAATTTTTACACATGTAAATAAATAAACCGATCACCATAAAACTTTTTTATATATCAAAATGTGGTAATACATAGTGTCATAATACAAAACTGGGGCTTTGAAAGCCACCATCATATACACGGTAGTACAAAATAGATACACTCCCAGGTGTCTAGTCCTGTGGAGGTGGAGGAGGGTTGAGATCATGATATTTCACCACGGCTCTAGCTAGCCACCGGAATAAATGCACCCATGCGCATGGTACACCCACCACCTGTCTTTGCATAGCCTCAGGCAAGTCCTCGACTTGCACCATGGGAACCCTATGAGTTAGTTGAATGAAGTTGGTATGGATGCTTTGGAGCGTTCGCTCCGCATCCACACCGGTGATATCGTCTCCTCTTCCCCTCCGTCTATGACATGGGAAGCCCTCTGGTCGCCATGGTTCCACATTTGCACATGAATGGTAGATGTCATTATGTATTGTCACCCAAAACCATGTATTTTTGATTCCTTATAATCAAGAAAACACAAAAAAAATTAAATACTTCAAAAATTTTAAAAAAGAGTAAGGGTCGAGATTCTCTACCTATGTCTCCATATGCTGATCCTGGTGGCAATGGCATGTCTGGATCCCCTCGAAAATCTATCCCTGCATAGGGGTAGTCATCTATGGAAACAATCTGTCATCGCCACCATGGAAAAAAGTTTGCTGCATAAGGGTTGGCCACCCTACCACCCCCCAGTCTGCGCATCGCATCTTCCCAACGTCGTTGGGCCAGATCTCGAACCCCGTGGAGAGGAACATCCACTCTAGGGCTCAATCTTGGAACACGCTCGAAGAAAAACGTGCTCAAAATGCTGCTGAACCCGAAGTTCCGTATCCTACCTGCCTTACACTCACTAAGCTGATGTTTCATGTTGCTCAGTAGTGAAGTACTCCAGTCGTAGATGGTCGGTGTCATACACTCCACCGCATAGAACATCAGTGGCCGAGAGGCCTGATGGAGTGATGCTAAGCCTGCTATCCTGCCCAGCGTTAGTAGTATGGCCTTTAGGCCCAGCACCTGTATAGCATTGGTGGGAACTTGGCTCCCCACCTTCTCACTCTCTGGGTAGCAGTACACAACTATGTACTCATCGATAGTAAGCCCATGACCTGGACCTCCTCGAGAACAAAGGTTCACCATCTCCCCTCGTCTAGATAGACCTGTGATAAAGTAGATATCCTCCACCTCAATGGTGAGGGACATACCATCTATCTGGAAGGACTTTGAGTCTAGATCCCAATAGTCTACCAGCATCTGTAGCAGCCCTAGTTTGGCCCTCAAGCCACCTAGGCACCAAAACTTGTAGAGTCCGCATCTTTTTAGAGCTTCTTGAGCCATTCTATCGGCCCTTACTGCTTCCTCTATGTCACCATGCTCACGTTCTCACCACTCTAGCACCATCCTGCATGAGAAATTGATCAAATGTCCATTATATTCTTGTAAATCCTTTTGCGCGGCGTCATACATGGCTGTTGTGCAAACAACCGCATATGTACGCGGTTTCTAGCCCCTTTTCTGCGTATAGCCAGCCCTATACACGGAAAAAGATTCGATACCTGTGTGGGTCGTAGCGCTCATGTAGATTTGGCCTAAAAAACCTCATTTGACCATGAAAACTTGTAAAAATTATATTGAAATGCAAGCAGAGAGCATGAGTAAATACCTGGAAGAAACGATTGTGAATTCTGTCGGCTGGATCTCCTAGAATTTGCAGTTGAAAATCAGAGCTCCAATGGGTAAAAGTTTCAAATGATTTCTATTTTTTACTATTTATAGAAAAAATTTCAAATATTTTCAAATATTTACCTCCTTTTCTATAGTTTTGACCGTTTCTAACCATTTTGGACCGTTTCTGACCTAATCTGTGATGTAGAAGATTGTTTTCAGCACCGTTTCAGCCTTTGGATTGACCCGTTCGTACTGATCTCAGATATAACGTCTACACTGGCATATAGGTTAGGTTCACCACGATTTGCATTTTGCATGACCTTATGACCATGTCACTATATCCTTAGGTACGAACCCACTCTATTATGTCATGGAACCTTCTTGCTGCTATAGAAGTGGCATGATATGAGTGGTAGAGCCTCACCTTACATGGGTACCCTATTTAGTGCCTTATTTACATTTGGTGCCCATGTCGATGTTTCTCCCTTTAGGGTGTGGGAGTCCATTGTATACTATTGCCATGGCATTTAGCAAGAGCCTCATACTTCTCTTGATCTTATGTTGGCCATGATCCCCTAGACTCCCTTGTATCAAGTTGTGGATGCATTATCATGAGCTTTTCCTGTCTTAGTCAGTTTTATGCTGGCTCCCCTGACATTGCATTCATCTATTTAGCCCGAGTTTGTCTCATGTCTAGCCATGTAGAGCCTTTCTTTATATCCTTCGCAGCTTGATTCCCTTTTTACCGGGATGGGATTTTCCCCCGAGTGTCGATATCCTACACAGGTATCCTTGCATTGAGCATAGGTATGTTCCACTACTTGGAACTAGTTTGTCTTCCCTCATGACACTCGTCTCCTCCTATTTTGTAACTATAAAGCTAGTTTATTCTTTTCAAATAACTGAAAAAGACCAAAAAAATCAAAAAACCAAAAAGCCGGACAAGAAAAGATATTATTTTGGCAGCTGTCGAGTCGTGTCGCCTTCGAATAGAGCACTGTATATCACATTGATTGGTTGGGTTATAGTTTGAATTTAGAAGCTGTACTCGTTTATCTGATTTTTATCTCCACCGACTAGTTATGCTTCCAGTCCCTATGGAGCCTCTATTGATGCCTCCTACATCATAGAGATGTCCCAGTTTGTATATCGAGTCTATGCTGCCTTCATTCAATCACCATACACTGTTATGCTCTTGTTAGAATAAATTTGAAACCTGAGTCATCCATTCCTCAGTTATCTTGACTTTGCATGTCAGCCATTCCTGGTACAGTTACTGGTTCGTGCACCTTATGATCGAGTCCTTCCACATTATACAACCTTGCTAAGTACCTCGTGTTGGATGATGGGGGATGCCCTAATGCCCTCCTTCCAGCGGATTTCATCCCATCGACTTCAGATCATTTATTCTGGGATTGGAGTCTAGAGTCATTTTGAGTGCCTTGAGACTTGCAGTCATCAGTGGCAGGTTCTCTCACCATCGACAGTTTTGGGAATACATCAATGTCCCCTGATCGATGGATTCTTTCAAGTGTTCGACCTCAACACATTTATTCACACTTGTTAGTTTGCACTCTAGTACCTTGATTCCCATTTTCATTATTGGTGGGTGATCTCGCGTCTGTTAACGGTATACATCAATGACCGGTAATCAGACGATGGACTACTATGTTCGACCTTGACACCTCTATTCTCATAGTAGGACATGTACTTGTAGCAGTGTGTGTAGAAGACCTTCCAGATTGGTGGCATCCATTATATGCTACCTCCTTGATCGTGCCAGTGTTCATGAGATTTCAGCTCTCATGACTTGTTCCAGTATATGTCATACATTTCCAACCACTATGGAGATCTTGATCTATTGTATATCTTCATCCTTTGTGGAGATCATGGTCCTTTGTATATCTTCAACATGGAGATTCTGATCTATGTATATTGTACGTGGCGATGACCACATATGTGTTATCATGTTTCATGCCTATTCATGGCCATTGTACTCTTATGTATCCGGGACTACTATATGTATTTGCAGTTATATGCAGAGTTGTATTATTGTACTATGCTGATTGGGTGGCTAATCTTCCATTTGGGTACCTTCATCACTCCACTTCTGGGATGGACTTATAATGTATTTCGGCCATTGTATAACCCCTCTGATCTCATACATTAGGGATCATCTGTTATAGCGGATTTCACCACACTAGGTGAATCACACATTGTATGACCTCCTTCCTGTCCCGCTGCAGACTCATTAGCCCCTATGGACCACTTTTTGTCTTTTGATGTGTCCTTGATCATCCCTAAAAAACATAGGAAAAGTGATATACACGGATTTTTCCCCGATAACCGCGTACATACGCGGATATTCCCTCTATAGTCACGTACATCGGGATGTGTACATAATCCAAATCCTTTTGGAGTGTTCCTTGACTTGGATCCGACTCATATGACTCCTAGCCTTCCATATGCCTTGAGATTGCACGGATTCGACCTTTCAGTATCCCTTTGAAAAGCTATATAAGGAACCCATTGAGACATTGAAAGCATAAGAGAGAATTGAGAGTAACAAAACTATAGTCCATTGTTTCCAGAACTTATGCTTGAGTCTGCATCCCTTTGTCCCTTGGAGCACTGTTGTGTTCTTCCCAAGCTTTCCTTTTGCTAGTGAGATTGCTATCTGAGTGATGAAGGATTGAGGTGGTGGAGGCCCAAGTGGGGGATTCAGTTTCTCCGGTTCGCAGATGTGCCATCATAGGTTGTCACTTGTAATCTCTGATTCATATTAATAGAAATATCTTTTCCTGTCCAGTAATGTGTATTTGAATGAATATTGTATCCATTGGAATATGTCAAATGCTTTTACATTATTGATTATATATGCTAGAATAGATCTAACAGCATGAAATATAGTATGCTTGTATTGTATACTTATTGTTGAGAAAGTGTTACATCAATTCAAGCTGAAGATTGGAAAGCTCAACAGGGATCTACTTCAACCGTCCGGAATAAGGTATGAGGTTCGATCCTTTAGTGTTAGACATTTTATTTCTATTGCATATTGGGAAAGATTGATTTCTGGAGTCTAGCTGTCTGTTGTGGTACCCCAAGCTATAGGAATTTCTCTCCGTAATAGGAGGTCATCAAGGTACGGTTGAACAATATGTTTAATGTCGTGAAACACATAGGACATCGCACGCTGGAACGTGGCTCCAACATTTTTCAAGACAAAAGGTAAATTTTGATATGCAAAGGTTCCCCATGGGAAAATGAATGCCATCTTATGCTGATTGACCGGTAATATCTCAATTTGATTATAGCTAGAGAAGCCATCCATAAATGAGAAGATGACACTTCTAGCACAGTCATCAATAATCTGATCACTGTGCGGAGTAGGAAAGTTGTCCTTGGGACAAGCTTTATTCAAATCCGTAAATTCGATACAGACTCTAATGGTGCCCTTCTTTTTATTGACAGGGACAACATTCGATACCCATTCCATCAGGGGTACAGGATAAATAAACCCATCTTTGAGAAGTTTCTCAATTTCATCTTTAATAGCTGCGGCCTTCCGAGGATCGACTTGCCTTAGTTTTTGCCTGACAGGTTTGAAGCCATGGGATAGGTTTTAATTTCATGGACCACAATGGATGGGTCAATCCCCAGCATCTCTTCATAGGAATAGGAAAAAATATCATGGAATTCTTTGAAAAGTTCCTTGTATGCTTCAGATTCATCTGCCGAGCAGTTGTGCCCAACATGAAGATGCTCGATGGTATCAGGCTTGGCTGATATGTCAATGCAATTTGTCTAAGTAATGTTGCAAAGGTTTCCTTCAGAATCTATATCTTGCAACAATATGGGACTTTGGGGTACATTGACAATATCAGTGGGAAACAGGGATGCATAATCATGGTTAACCATACTGGTGTTGGGGAGGAACATGGATCTATGATGGTGATCCTCCCAAATGGACTCATCCGTGTTCATGATCTCTATAATGGACTCATCCATATTCATGATCTCTATAATGGACTCATCGAAAGGAAAAGTCTCAAAGAGATAACCTAGAACATGAAGAGAAGGTTCTAACCAGTACAGTAAATGGTAAGGATCTAAAGCCACTAGATGAAGGTCATCAGTGTGATCATCAAAAAAGGTTTGAATGGTGTCATACATTGCTTTGTGTGGACTCAATGAGGTGGGCTCAACAACTTGTTTTCCCTTAGGCTCACAATCAAATGAGGCGATCATGTGGACTGTCGCGGTATCTGTGTTAGGAGAGGTAGATGGAAAAATCTCCATAAGGGATGAATCCTTCAACATGCCTAACCCAATCGACTAGTAAGGAGGAGGGAACTGGCCTAACATGGGGATGTTACTAGCCATGGAGGTAGTAACATCCAGCGTACAAAAATCAAGTTGGTCAATGGTAACAATTCTCCCTAGATGCATAAATTGGATTTTTCGAAATACTGTTGAAGTGACAGCAGTCATGGCATAGAACCAATTTCTTCCTAAAAGGAGGTTGTAATCTAATGAGGCATCTACCACTTCTACTTGAATGGAAATGGTTTTTCCCCCAAGCTTGACCACTAGGGCTGATATGAGACCATGGGGCTAGAAACCCCATCTGTTAAAGGCCTTGAGAGTCGTAGGTGATGTTACAAGCTTGGGAGAGCCGAGAGCTTTCCAACAAGATAGAGACAAAACTAAATTCGAAGCTCCTTCATCTAGAACTGTATGAAAAAATTTCTTTCCAACTACTTTGGTAATGATCTGAAAAGCAAGTTTATGAGGTAACCTAGACTTATAGTTCTCAACATTGAAATGAATCAAGTTAGTATTATCCAGGTCTAAAGCTCCTAATGATGTCAACAAGTTTTTGCACTGTGTAGAGAAACTTTGGAGTACCTCTAAGGTATACATTGTACAAGGTGCCTGAGTGAGATCTTCAACTACATTATAAAATTGAGTAGCTCAGGAATTGGGGTTAAAGACAACCTTCCTAAGAGTACTCTTGGGTGGATACAAAATCATGTCGAGAGTAGGCTTCTTGATAGATAGGGGGACATTAGACGAGGATTCATGAGAACTAGTAGAGGGATATTTCCCTGAAGAAGAATGATCTTCTTTCTTGTTTGCGGGTTTGTCATAATTCTGACTTCAAGTTTACAAATTAATGTTATCCAAGGACATCATATGAATTTCCTCTGACGAACTAGAGTTACCCTGATTAGATATGTGGTCTATCAGTTGCTGTTGAGAGGGAAAAGGATCTGTGAGTACTGTGGGTGCGGGATTTGATTTCAAAAAATGGGAGGTTTCGTCCTGACGAGGACACTACTTTAGGAAATGGTCACCTCCACATAGCAGACAGGATATTTTGCCTTTCTTTTCAAGTTTATCATTGTCACTGTTGGTTGGTCTTGGATTCTCCTGTTGGTTTTCGAGTTTGTTGGCTATATGGGTAGACCCGGGTTTACTATTATACATATACCAACAATACCCCTAGCTCACTAGCCCTTTTGGTGACAGACCGCAAAATGGCCTGAAGTCTCACCCGAAGTGATCTTATGGGTTGGCCGAAGACTTAGGTGTCCTCAACCAGGTTCTGTAGCATCCTGTGGTCTCACTGTTTCTCTTAGCCAGCGAGATCTCTCTGCGATGCACAGTTCTCTCTTAATCATGGGTTCTGACAGGGGAAGGACTCCTATCGCATCATAGCAACTTGGACGATGCGCATCTCTCCCTTCCGCTTAACCCATGAGTTGTGATATCTCACACCGCAGCTCCTCTGACAGTGCGATATCACCTACTATCAATGCGATATCTTCTATAGTATGACCCACAGTGACCCTACGGTCTGAAGGCTATCTCACTGGGTGAAATGACTTGGCTAACTTTCAACAAGATAGTAAACACTCTGACTTGAACTTCCACAGTTCAACACTCTACCTCAACTATACTTAACTGGCCGAATAATTATACTGGAAACACTTTAACAGAATGACTTAGTACTGTGTGAAACAAGCACTGATAAACTCATATGCAGACGCTTGATACATGTAAATCCACCTTTAACCTTCAATAATGCTGTAACTGAATGAGGACATACAGACATTTACTAACTGAGATACAACATTCATGTAACAGATAACAGATATCAACTAAGTAAAGCACAATCACATGAAATAATCACATAACACACTAGTTTTATGTGGTTCACTTCCAGGGTAGAAGTTACGTCCACAAAACTGTGTTTATTATATCTTGAGAGAGTACACAGTTCTGCTGCAACCTATTATGCAGCTAGAGATCTTCTGGGTAACTCCGCACTTACTTCTGGGAGCCCTTCTCTCCTAGATCTCTTCTCTTTCTCTATATTTCCTTCTTACAATATTCTCTCTCTCTCTCTCTCTCTCTCTCTCTCTCTCTCTCTCTCTCTCTCTCTCTGTCAATCCCTGCGGATTGTTACATACATGCTTCTTCGAGCCAGTTGCTGATTACAGCAAGATAACTACTGATTGAATACAGAACCAGACCGCGAGCATCTATGGGCTAACAGATCAACTGACTCTCTAATTGTCTAACTAGATAAATGACTCAATGGCTAACCTTTTTCACTACAAAATACATCCCTTTATAGGCGGCCTGAAGGTCTCGCCATTACAACACTATGGGCCTGTCCCAATAGTAACCCAAAAACCCTAACTGTGATAGTTGGTCTATCTGTACTTGAACTGTCGCTTTCCGTCACACCACAACTCTCTGCAGTCTTCCATGCTTCCCGGTGATGATCGTGGGTACTAGGCGCCGCTTCCTATTTTATGTCCTTCATCTTCAATATCTCAGCCTCATTGCTCCTTTTCCTTTATGACGGTAGCTGAGCCCTCCTGTCTTTGCCATTGCCTTCAATGTAGTGGGTGAGTTCTCTCTTCTTGGCCGCTCAGGTACTGTCATCTTCTTTGACTTATCTGTCCCGATAGTCACAGTTTTTGGCTCTGATCTGAAGCTAGAAACATGCGATGGAGTCATATGTTTACCTTATCTCTTATATCTTCGCCAAAACTGTCTATATGCCAAAATGGCAGCTTCTCCTGTAGCTGCGGGACCCTACTCCAACAGTCCCCTAACACTTACTTGTGGCTCGTTCTCGAGCCACTAACAGCGAGCTTCTCCTGCTGTACTTTCTCCTTGGCTTCCTGTGAATTCTTCGTAAGTTTCTACTAAAGTCCTACAACTTCTTTCTCCATAGTTTCGACACACTGTTGTGCCAATTCAAGCATAGCTGGACTAATATTGAAGTCTTCTATTAACTTAGTTCGTAGGTCTCTCGTATTTTTCCTTCCCTCATTGTCATGCTCTTACTCTCGTCACTTGCGAGAGCAGACATTTGTTGGCTATCTGGGCAGAACCAGGTTTACTATTATACATATACCAACAATACCCCTAGCTCACTGGCCCTTTCAGCGATAGACCGCAAAACGGCCTGAAGTCTCACCCGAACTGATCTTATGGGTTAGCCAAAGACTCAGGTGTCCTCAACTAGGTTCTGTAGCATCCTGGGGTCTCACTGTTTCTCTTAGCCAGTGAGATCTCTCGGTGATGCATAGTTCTCTCTTAATCGTGGGTTCTGATAGGGGAAGGACTCCTATCGCATCACAACGACTTGGACGATGCGCATCTCTCCCTTTCTCTTAACCCATGAGTTGTGATATCTCACACTGCATCTCCTCTAACAGTGCGATATCACCTACTATCAATGCGATATCTTCTATAGTACGACCCACAGTGACCCTACGGTCTGAAGGCTATCTCACTGGGTGAAATGACTTGGCTAACTTTCAACAAGATAGTAAACACTCTGACTTGAACTTCCACAGTTCAACACACTCTACCTCAACTATACTTAACTGGCCGAATAAGTATACTGGAAACACTTTAACATAATGACTTAGTACTGTGTGAAACAAGCACTGATAAACTCATATGCAGACGCTTGATACATGTAAATCCAACTTTAACCTTCAATAATGTTGTAACTGAATGAGGACATACAGACATTTACTAACTGAGATACAACATTCATGTAACAGATAACAGATATCAACTAAGTAAAGCACAATCACATGAAATAATCACATAACACACTAGTTTTATGTGGTTCACTTCTAGGGTAGAAGTTACGTCCACAGAACTGTGTTTATTATATCTTGAGAGAGTACACAGTTCTGCTGCAACCTATTATGCAACTAGATATCTTCTGGGAAACTCCGCACTTACTGCTGGGAGCCCTTCTCTCCTAGATCTCTTCTCTTTCTCTATATTTCCTTCTTACAATATTCTCTCTCTCTCTCTCTCTCTCTCTCTCTCTCTCTCTCTCTCTCTCTCTCTGTCAATCCCTGCAGATTGTTACATACATGCTTCTACGAGCCAGTTGCTGATTACAGCAAGATAACTACTGATTGAATACAGAACCAGAGCGCGAGCATCTATGAGCTAACAGATCAACTGACTCTCTAATTGTCTAACTAGCTAAATGACTCAATGGCTAACCTTTTTCACTACAAAATACATCCCTTTATAGGCGGCTTGAAGGTCTCGTCATTACAACACTATGGGCCTGTCCCATCAGTAACCCAAAAACCCTAACTGTGACAGTCGGTCTATCTGTACTTGAACTGTCACTTTTCGTCACACCACAGCTCTCTGCAGTCTTCCACGCTTCCCGGTGCTGATCGTGGGTACTAGGCGCCGCTTCCTATTTTATGGCCTTCATCTTCAATACCTCGGCCTCATTACTCCTTTTCCTTTATGAGGGTAGCTGAGCCCTCCTGTGTTTTCCATTGCCTTCAATGCAGTTGGTGAGTTCTCTCTTCTCGGCCGCTCAGGTACTGTCGTCTTCTTTGACTTATCTGTCCCGATAGTCACAGTTTTTGGCTCTGATCTGGAGCTACAAACATGCTATGGCGTCATATCTTTACCTTATATCTTATATCTTCGTCAAAACTGTCTATCTGCCAAAATGGCAGCTTCTCCTGTAGCTGCAGGACCCTACTCCAACAGTCCCCTAACACTTACTTGTGGCTCGTTCTCGAGCCACTAACAGCGGGCTTCTCCTGCTGTACTTTCTCCTTGGCTTCCTGTGAAGTCTTTGTAAGTTTCTACTAAATTCCTACAACTTCTTTCTCCATAGTTTTGAAACACTGTTGTGCCAATTCAAGCATAGCTGGACTAATATTGAAGTCTTCTATTAACTTAGTTCGTAGGTCTCTCGTATTTTTCCTTCCCTCATTGTCATGCTCTTACTCTCGTCACTTGCGAGACCAGACATTTGTTGGCTATCTGGGCAGACCCAGGTTTACTATTATACATATACCAAAAATACCCCTAGCTCACTGGCCCTTTCAGCGATAGACCGCAAAACTGCCTGAAGTCTCACCCGAAGTGATCTTATGGGTTAGCCGAAGACTCAGGTGTCCTCAACCAGGTTCTGTAGCATCCTGGGGTCTCACTGTTTATCTTAGCCAGCGAGATCTCTCTGCGATGCACAGTTCTCTCTTAATCATGGGTTCTGACAGGGGAAGGACTCCTATCGCATCACAACGACTTGGACGATGCGCATCTCTCCCTTCCGCTTAACCCATGAGTTGTGATATCTCACACCGCAGCTCCTCTGACGGTGCGATATCACCTACTATCAATGCGATATCTTCTATAGTATGACCCACAGTGACCCTACGGTCTGAAGGCTATCTCACTGGGTGAAATGACTTGGCTAACTTTCACAAGATAGTAAACACTCTGACTTGAACTTCCACAGTTCAACACACTCTACCTCAACTATACTTAACTGGCCGAATAAGTATACTGGAAACACGTTAACATAATGACTTAGTACTGTGTGAAACAAGCACTGATAAACTCATATGCAGACGCTTGATACATGTAAATCCACCTTTAACCTTCAATAATGCTGTAACTGAATGAGAACATACAGACATTTACTAACTGAGATACAACATTCATGTAACAGATAACAGATATCAACTAAGTAAAGCACAATCACATGAAATAATCACATAACACACTAGTTTTATGTGGTTCACTTTCGGGGTAGAAGTTACGTCCGCAGAACTGTGTTTATTATATCTTGAGAGAGTACACAGTTCTGCTGCAACCTATTATGCAGCTAGAGATCTTCTGGGTAACTCTGCACTTACTGCTGGGAGCCCTTCTCTCCTAGATCTCTTCTCTTTCTCTATATTTCCTTCTTACAATATTCTCTCTCTCTCTCTCTCTCTCTCTCTCTCTCTCTCTCTCTCTCTCTCTGTCAATCCCTGCGGATTGTTACATACATGCTTCTATGAGCCAGTTGTTGATCACAGCAAGATAACTATTGATTGAATACAGAACCAGAGCGCAAGCATCTATGAGCTAACAGATCAACTGACTCTCTAATTGTCTAACTAGCTAAATGACTCAATGGCTAACCTTTTTAACTACAAAATACATCCCTTTATAGGCGGCCTGAAGGTCTCGTCATTACAACACTATGGGCCTGTCCCAACAGTAACCCAAAAACCCTAACTGTGACAGTCGGTCTATCTGTACTTGAACTGTCACTTTCCGTCACACCACAGCTCTCGGCATTCTTCCACGCTTCCCGGTGCTGATCGTGGGTACTAGGCGCCGCTTCCTATTTTATGTCCTTCGTCTTCAATACCTCAGCCTCATTACTCCTTTTCCTTTATGAGGGTAGCTGAGCCCTCCTGTCTTTGTCGTTGCCTTCAATGCAGTGGGTGAGTTCTCTCTTCTCGGCCGCTCAGGTACTGTCGTCTTCTTTGACTTATCTGTCCCGATAGTCACAGTTTTTGTCTCTGATCTGCAGCTAGAAACATGCTATGGCGTCATATCTTTACCTTATCTCTTATATCTTCGCCAAAACTGTCTATTTGCCAAAATGGCAGCTTCTCCTGTAGCTGCGGGACCCTACTCCAACAGTCCCCTAACACTTACTTGTGGCTCGTTCTCGAGCCACTAACAGCGGGCTTCTCCTGCTGTACTTTCTCCTTGGCTTCCTGGGAAGTCTTCGTAATTTTCTACTAAAGTCCTACAACTTCTTTCTCCATAGTTTCGACACACTATTGTGCCAATTCAAGCATAGCTAGACTAATATTGAAGTCTTCTATTAACTTAGTTTGTAGGTCTCTTGTATTTTTCCTTCCCTCATTGTCATGGTCTTACTCTCGTCACTTGCGAGACCAGACATTTGTTGGCTATCTAGGCAGACCCAGGTTTACTATTATACATATACCAACAATACCCCTAGCTCACTGGCCCTTTCGGCGACAGACCGCAAAACGGCCTGAAGTCTCACCCGAAGTGATCTTATGTGTTAGCCGAAGACTCAGGTGTCCTCAACCAGGTTCTGTAGCATCCTGGGGTCTCATTGTTTCTCTTAGCCAGCGAGATCTCTTTACGATGCACAGTTCTCTCTTGATCATGGGTTCTAACAGGGGAAGGAATCCTATCGCATCACAGCGACTTGGACGATGCGCATCTCTCCCTTCCGCTTAACCCATGAGTTGTGATATCTCACACCGCAGCTCCTCTGACGGTGCGATATCACCTACTATCAATGTGATATCTTCTATAGTATGACCCACAGTGACCCTACGGTCTGAAGGCTATCTCACTGGGTGAAATGACTTGGCTAACTTTCAACAAGATAGTAAACACTCTGACTTGAACTTCCACAGTTCAACACACTCTACCTCAACTATACTTAACTGGCCGAATAAGTATACTGGAAACACTTTAACATAATGACTTAGTACTGTGTGAAACAAGCACTGATAAACTCATATGCAGACGCTTGATACATGTAAATCCACTTTTAACCTTCAATAATGCTGTAACTGAATGAGGACATACAGACATTTACTAACTGAGATACAACATTCATGTAACAGATAACAGATATCAACTAAGTAAAGCACAATCACATGAAATAATCACATAACACACTAGTTTTATGTGGTTCACTTCCAGGGTAGAAGTTATGTCCACAGAACTGTGTTTATTATATCTTGAGAGAGTACATAGTTCTGCTGCAACCTATTATGCAGCTAGAGATCTTCTGGGTAACTCCGCACTTACTGCTGGGAGCCCTTCTCTCCTAGATCTCTTCTCTTTCTCTATATTTCCTTCTTACAATATTCTCTCTCTCTCTCTCTCTCTCTCTCTCTCTCTCTCTGTGTGTCAATCCCTGCGGATTTTTACATACATGCTTCTACGAGCCAGTTGCTGATTACAGCAAGATAACTACTGATTGAATACAGAACCAGAGCGTGAGCATCTATGAGCTAACAGATCAACTGACTCTCTAATTGTCTAACTAGCTAAATGACTCAATGGCTAACCTTTTTCACTACAAAATACATCCCTTTATAGGCGGCCTGAAGGTCTCGTCATTACAACACTATGGGCCTGTCCCAACAGTAACCCAAAAACCCTAACTTGTACAGTCGGTCTATCTGTACTTGAACTGTCGCTTTTCGTCACAACACAGCTCTCTGCAGTGTTCCACGCTTCCCGGTGCTGATCGTGGGTACTAGGCGCCGCTTCCTATTTTATGTCCTTCATCTTCAATACCTCGGCCTCATTACTCCTTTTCCTTTATGAGGGTAGCTGAGCCCTCCTGTCTTTGCTGTTGCCTTCAATGCAGTGGGTGAGTTCTCTCTTCTCGGCCGCTTAGGTACTGTCGTCTTCTTTGACTTATCTATACCGATAGTCACAGTTTTTGGCTCTGATCTGCAGCTAGAAACATGCTATGGCGTCATATATTTACCTTATCTCTTATATCTTCACCAAAACTGTCTATCTGCCGAAATGGCAGCTTCTCCTGTAGTTGCGGGACCCTACTCCAACAGTCCCCTAACACTTACTTGTGGCTTGTTCTCGAGCCACTAACAGCGGGCTTCTCCTGCTGTACTTTCTCCTTGGATTCCTGTGAAGTCTTTGTAAGTTTCTACTAAAGTCCTACAACTTCTTTCTCCATAGTTTCGACACACTGTTGTGCCAATTCAAGCATAGCTGGACTAATATTGAAGTGTTCTATTAACTTAGTTCGTAGGTCACTCATATTTTTCCTTCCCTCATTGTCATGCTCTTATTCTCGTCACTTGCGAGACCAGACATTTGTTGGCTATCTGGGCAGACCCAGGTTTACTATTATACATATACCAACAATACCCCTAGCTCACTGGCCCTTTCGGCGATAGACCGCAAAACTGCCTGAAGTCTCACCCGAAGTGATCTTATGGGTTAGCCGAAGACTCAGGTGTCCTCAACCAGGTTCTGTAGCATCCTGGGGTCTCACTGTTTCTCTTATCCAGCGAGATCTCTCTGCGATGCACAGTTCTCTCTTAATCATGGGTTCTGACAGGGGAAGGACTCCTATCGCATCACAGCGACTTGGACGATGCGCATCTCTCCCTTTTGCTTAACCCATGAGTTGTGATATCTCACACCGCAGCTCCTCTGACAGTGCGATATCACCTACTATCAATGCGATATCTTCTATAGTACGACCCACAGTGACCCTACGGTCTGAAGGCTATCTCACTGGGTGAAATGACTTGGCTAACTTTCAACAAGATAGTAAACACTCTGACTTGAACTTCCACAGTTCAACACACTCTACCTCAACTATACTTAACTGGCCGAATAAGTATACTGGAAACACTTTAACAGAATGACTTAGTACTGTGTGAAACAAGCACTGATAAACTCATATCCAGACGCTTGATACATGTAAATCAACCTTTAACCTTCAATAATGCTCTAACTGAATAAGGACATACAGACATTTACTAACTGAGATACAACATTCATGTAACAGATAACAGATATCAACTAAGTAAAGCACAATCACATGAAATAATCACATAACACACTAGTTTTATGTGGTTCACTTCCAGGGTAGAAGTTACGTCCACAGAACTGTGTTTATTATATCTTGAGAGAGTACACAGTTCTGCTGCAACCTATTATGCAGCTAGAGATCTTCTGGGTAACTCCGCACTTACTGCTGGGAGCCCTTCTCTCCTAGATCTCTTCTCTTTCTCTATATTTCCTTCTTACAATATTCTCTCTCTCTCTCTCTCTCTCTCTCTCTCTCTCTCTCTCTCTGGCCCTGCGGATTGTTACATACAAGCTTCTACGAGCCAGTTGCTGATTACAGCAAGATAACTTCTGATTGAATACAGAACCAGAGCGCGAGCATATATGGGCTAACAGATCAACTGACTCTCTAATTGTCTAACTAGCTAAATGACTCAATGGCTAACCTTTTTCACTACAAAATACATCCCTTTATAGGCGGCCTGAAGGTCTCGTAATTACAACACTATGGACCTGTCCCAACAGTAACCCAAAAACCCTAACTGTGACAGTCGGTCTATCTATACTTGAACTATCGCTTTCCATCACACCACAGCTCTCTGCAGTCTTCCACACTTCCTGGTGCTGATCGTGGGTACTAGGCGGCGCTTCCTATTTTATGTCCTTCATCTTCAATACCTCGGCCTCATTACTCCTTTTCCTTTATGAGGGTAGCTGAGCCCTCCTATCTATGTCGTTGCGTTCAATGCAGTGGGTGAGTTCTCTCTTCTCGGCCGCTCAGGTACTGTCGTCTTCTTTGACTTATCTGTCCCGATAGTCACAATTTTTGGGTCTGATATGCAGCTAGAAACATGATATGGTGTCATATCTTTACCTTATCTCTTATATCTTCGCCAAAACTGTCCATCTGCCAAAATGGCAGCTTCTCCTGTAGCTGTGGGACCCTACTCCAACAGTCCCCTAACACTTACTTGTGGCTCGTTCGCGAGCTACTAACAGCGGGCTTCTCCTGCTGTACTTTCTCCTTGGCTTCCTGTGAAGTCTTCGTAAGTTTCTACTAAAGTCCTACAACTTCTTTCTCCATAGTTTCGACACACTGTTGTGCCAATTCAAGCATAGCTGGACTAATATTGAAGTCTTCTATTAATTTAGTTCGTAGGTCTCTCGTATTTTTCCTTCCCTCATTGTCATGCTCTTACTCTCGTCACTTGCGAGACCAGACATTTGTTGGCTATCTGGGCAGACCCAGGTTTACTATTATACATATACCAACAATACCCCTAGCTCACTGGCCCTCTCGGCGATAGACCACAAAACGGCCTGAAGTCTCACCCGAAGTGATCTTATGGGTTGGCCGAAGACTCAGGTTTCCTCAACCAGGTTCTGTAGCATCCTGGGGTCTCACTGTTTCTCTTAGCCAGCGATATCTCTCTACGATGCACAGTTCTCTCTTAATCGTGGGTTCTGACAAGGGAAGGACTCCTATCGCATCACAACGACCTGGACGATGTGCATCTCTCCCTTCTGCTTAACCCATGAGTTGTGATATCTCACACCGTAGCTCTTCTGACGGTGTGATATCACCTACTATCAATGCGATATCTTCTATAGTACGACCCATAGTGACCCTACGGTCTGAAGGCTATCTCACTGGGTGAAATGACTTGGCTAACTTTCAACAAGATAGTAAACACTCTGACTTGAACTTCCACAGTTCAACATACTCTACCTCAACTATACTTAACTGGCCGAATAAGTATACTGGAAACACTTTAACAGAATGACTTAGTACTGTGTGAAACAAGCACTGATAAAATCATATGCAGATGCTTGATACATGTAAATCCACCTTTAACCTTCAATAATGCTGTAACTGAATGAGGACATACAGACATTTACTAATTGAGATACAACATTCATGTAACAGATAATAGATATCAACTAAGTAAAGCACAATCACATGAAATAATCACATAACACACTAGTTTTATGTGGTTCACTTCCAGGGTAGAAGTTACGTCCACAGAACTGTGTTTATTATATCTTGAGAGAGTACACAGTTCTACTGCAACCTATTATGTAGCTAGAGATCTTCTGGGTAACTCCGCACTTACTGCTGGGAGCCCTTCTCTCCTAGATCTCTTCTCTTTCTCTATATTTCCTTCTTAAAACATTCTCTCTCTCTCTCTCTCTCTCTCTCTCTCTCTCTCTCTCTCTGTCAATCCCTGCGGATTGTTACATACATGCTTCTACGAGCCAGTTGCTGATTACAGCAAGATAACTACTGATTGAATACAGAACCAGAGCGTGAGCATCTATGAGCTAACAGATCAACTGACTCTCTAATTGTCTAACTAGCAAAATGACTCAATGGCTAACCTTTTTCACTACAAAATACATCCCTTTATAGGCGGCCTGAAGGTCTCGCCATTACGACACTATGGGCCTGTCCCAACAGTAACCCAAAAACCCTAATTGTAACAGTCGGTCTATCTGTACTTGAACTGTCGCTTTCCGTCACACCACAGTTCTCTGCAGTCTTCCACGCTTCCCGGTGCTGATCGTGGGTACTATGCGCCGCTTCCTATTTTATGTCCTTCATCTTCAATACCTCGGCCTCATTGCTCCTTTTCCTTTATGAGGGTCGCTAAGCCCTTCTGTCTTTGCCGTTGCCTTCAATGCAGTGGGTGAGTTCTCTCTTCTCGGCCGCTCAGGTACTGTCGTCTTCTTTGACTTATCTGTCCCGATAGTCACAGTTTTTGGCTCTGATCTGCAGCTAGAAACATGCTATGGCATCGTATCTTTACCTTATCTCTTATATCTTCACCAAAACTATCTATCTGCCAAAATGGCAGCTTCTTCTGTAGCTGCTAGACCCTACTCCAACAGTCCTCTAACACTTACTTGTCGCTCGTTCTCGAGCCACTAACAGCAGGCTTCTCCTGCTGTACTTTCTCCTTGGCTTCCTGTGAAGTCTTCGTAAGTTTCTACTAAAGTCCTACAACTTCTTTCTCCATAGTTTCGACACACTGTTGTGCCAATTCAAGCATAGCTGGACTAATATTGAAGTCTTCTATTAACTTAGTTCGTAGGTCTCTCGTATTTTTCCTTCCCTCATTGTCATGCTCTTATTCTCGTCACTTGCGAGACCAGACATTTGTTGGCTATCTGGGCAAACCCAGGTTTACTATTATACATATACCAACAATACCCCTAGCTCACTGGCCCTTTCGTCGATAGACCGCAAAATGGCCTGAAGTCTCACCCGAAGTGATCTTATGGGTTGGTCGCAGACTTAGGTGTCCTCACTTAGGTTCTGTAGCATCCTAGGGTCTTGCTATTTCTCTTTGCCAGCGAGATCTCTCTGCGATGCATGGTTCTCTCTTACTTGCGGGTTCTGACAGGGGAGGGACTCCTATCGCATCGCAGTGACTCAGACGATGCGCATCTCTCCCTTCCGCTTAACCCATGAGTTGTGATATCTCACATCACAGCTCCTTTGATGGTGCGATATCTCCTACTATCAATGCGATATCTTCTATAGTACGACCCAATGTGACCCTACGATCTGAAGGCTATCTCACTGGGTGAAATGACTTGGATAACTTTCAACAATATAGTAAACACTCTGACTTGAACTTCCACAGTTCAACACACTCTACCTCAACTATACTTAACTGGCCGAGTAAGTATACTGGAAACACTTTAACAGAATGACTTAGTATTGTGTGAAACAAGCACTGATAAACTCATATGAAGATGCTTGATACATGTAAATCCACCTTTAACCTTCAATAATGATGTAACTGAATGAGGACATACAGACATTTACTAACTGAGATACAACATTCATGTAACATATAACAGATATCAACTAAGTAAAGCACAATCACATGAAATAATCACATAACACACTGGTTTTACATGGTTCACTTCCAGGGTAGAAGCTACATCCACAGAACTGTGTTTATTATATCTTGAGAGAGTACACAGTTCTGCTGCAACCTATTGTGCAGCTAGCGATCTTCTGGGTAACTCCGCACTTATTGCCGGGAGCCGTTCTCTCCTAGATCTCTTCTCTTTCTCTATATTTCCTTCTTACAATATTTTCTCTCTCTCTCTCTCTCTCTCTCTCTCTCTCTCTCTCTCTCTGTCAATCCCTGCAGATTGTTACATACATGATTCTACGAGCCAGCTGTTGGTTACAGTAAGATAACTACTGATTGAATACAGAACCAGAGCGCGAGCGCCTATGAGCTAACAGATCAACTGACTCTCTAATTGTCTGACTAGCTAAATGACTCAATGGCTAACCTTTTTCATTACAAAATACATCCCTTTATAGGCAGCTCTAAGATATCGCCATTACAACACTGTGGGCCTGTCCCATTAGTAACCCAAAAACCCTAACTGTGACAGTCGGTCTATATGTACTCAAACTGCCGCTTTCCATCACACCACAGCTCTCTGCAGTCTTCCATGCTTCCCAGCGCTGATCGTGGGTACTAAGCGTCGCTTCCTATTTTCTGTCCTTCATCTTCAATACCTCGGCCTCGTTGCTCATTTTCCTTTATGAGGGTAGCTGAGCCCTCCTGTCTTCGCCGCTGCCTTCAATGCAGTGGGTGAGTTCTCTTTTCTTGGCCACTCAGGTACTGTCATCTTCTTTGACTTCTCTGTCATGATAGTCATAGTTTTCGGCTCTGATCTGCAGCTAGAAACATGATACAGCATCGTATCTTTACCTTATCTCTTATATCTTCACCAAAACTGTCTATCCGCCAAAATGGAAGCTTCTCCTATAGCTGCGGGACCCTACTCCAACAGGGTTTTATATTTTTATTTTTACCCTTCTTCTTATTATTACCTGAGGTTTGAGTACTTTGAATAGATTTGACATCGGTGGAAACATTAGGATTCAAAGGAGTAGGGATGGCAGTTTGGGGTTGCTTGGCAGGTTTTGCTACTAGCAGGGACTGGGTTGAACCAAAAATCCCATCAATGGGTACTTCTATTGGTGGCTTGGCAGGATCGGTGCTTGGGTGAGGAGCTTGTGGAATAAGGTCATAAATAGTTCCAAACTAGGAATAAACCAAGTCTAGATACTGGGCCTGACTAATAGCCTTCTCTTTAGTAATGACATCGCC
This sequence comes from Pseudotsuga menziesii, assembly GCA_001517045.1. Taxonomy (NCBI): domain Eukaryota; kingdom Viridiplantae; phylum Streptophyta; class Pinopsida; order Pinales; family Pinaceae; genus Pseudotsuga; species Pseudotsuga menziesii. Next base: position 778,521 of record LPNX010860579.1, on the reverse strand, counting down.
CATAGCCACATCTCGGGCGATTGGAGGCAACAAAGATTTGGTAAACCAATAAGCTAATAACTGATCCAGAATAGGGCCTTAATAAGCCTTCTCCACCTTCTCCATTCATGGATATGATCGGATATATGGGTGGAGGTGTTCTATCGCAGAGAGGTTAAGAGATCAGTACCTATTTCATAACAGATAGGGAGCTGAAAGTGTGTAAGAAACACGGTTGCCAATGAGCCAAAATCCACAAACGAATGTTGTGGGAGTTCAATGTACCACTTCGTGGCTGTACTGGTCAAAGTTTGCTGAAAAAGTTGTACCCAAACTGAATCATCCATGAGGGAGTTTGAAGAACACCACAAATGGAATGTTATGACATGGTTTTTTGGATCGTCTCCCTGCTTCCCATCAAACTTCGAGATGTCTGATGGTAACTTTACCAAAATGGGAGGCCATGAGGGATTGTGTCAAATGGGGTCATTAATCAACTTGGACAAATCAGGTAAGTCCAAAGTTGCTAGGAAAGGTAACTGATGGTTGGTTTGCACATACTGGTAATATTGATATGGCATATAATTACGAATAGCACCATAAGTGGACTGATAAACAGGTTGTTGTGAAGAAAAAATAATGGAAAATCCACCCGCAGGGGGTTGATTTCTGGGAATAGGGCCATTAGGACCACTAGGGCCTCTAGGATGAGGACAACCAGGGACCCTAGGACCACCAACCAGGACCACCAAAACCACCGGGACCACTAGGACAACTAGGACCACCGGGACCACCATGAGGCAGACCAATAGACCCTCCAGGGCCACTAGGACCCTGAGGAGCAAAACCACCAGGTCCTCTGGGACCATTAGGCCCCCCAGGGGGAGGACCTCCATAAGGAAATCCTCCAGTACCTCCCGAAGTATGTATGGGTATCCCCCCCATAGCTGGCATGTAAGACCAGTTAGGTTTCCCCCATGGCGTAAAAGTATTACTAGGGTACAAAATCCCAACATAAGGAATTCCTATAGGATTAGGTGGATGGTTAATGTTTCCTACAGGTATTTGACAACCATAACCTCCAGAATATTGAATGGTTACAGGTTGTACCCCCAAAGGCTAACCTGAATTGGATGGGGGATTAACCATACTAGTATGGGTGGGAGTGACATAAACTATAGAAGGTTCTATATTAGAGGTCTATCCTTGACTAGGTACAATTTTGGTGCTAGATAACATAGGTCGTGCTGGGGGTTTCCCCCTGGAACTAGAAGGTAATGATGACACTGGAATTGAAGGTTGGGTCCCAGGTGCAAAAGGCCTGGGAAGATTGGGAACAGAAATAACATGGGAGGTGGTGGGGTTGGTATTTTGACCTGGGTTGTGTGGTGTTATTATGTGATCTATAATCGGTTCAATGGGTCTCATAGAATAGGCAAATGAACAATATCCCACAGGAATAGCTGTGGAATGTCCTAGTGGCGTGCCCAATATGTCATCTATTTGTCTTTCAATATCCAGTGCATGGAGAATAGAAGCGTGGTATTGCCTACTGTTGAATCCTGGAAATTCACAGGAAACAACAGTGAGGGATTCTCCCCAATCAACGTTCCCAACTAGCCCGTGAATATTTGGTGTAGGGAATCCATCTGGTTTGCGGTCTGGCTACCATAGGTCAAGTAACAAAAACAAAAGGTTTTACCAGTTCCAGCCCGGTCCACCATGAATTTTTGTATTTTTTACTTAAGTATGATATGCACATGCCTAATTAACAATGCAGGGTGATAAAGGGTGCAAGGAGTAGTCACAATGCGATGCGCAAGTTCTTACCTCTTGTCTTAGAACTCACAAGCATCTAAATCATATATGCAGTACTGAAATAAAGCTAACTATCTACCTATCTATCTATCCCCGGGGAGCTAAATTGTACTTATTTATGAGTAATGTGTATTGTGCATGCATTATAAAGAGAAATTACAGATAGCCGATATTCCTTCCTACAACACATGAACGATTAAAGATATTTAGACAATCAGATAGCCAATTGTTTATGAATAGCATGCATTACTCATGGTGGTAATTTCACATAATAAACCAGAAATCATTCAAACAAGAACATAGGCTCTAAGAGTTAGAACGATCTCATAGTCAATGGACAAAATCTAAAAAACGAAATAGTTCATCTTTTTGCAATCCACAGCATAACATTTGAAAGTCCCACCAATCTTTCTCCAACAGGAAAACAATAATTCTTTATTGCAAAAAAAGGTAGTTCTTCTTACAATATCGCTTTTCATGTCTAATTGGGAAAAAGCCCCTTGTTCTTCTAAGTCTCCTATATTTATACAAAAAGGGTGAAACTGTTGGGCTGCCCACAAATAACCTTTGGGCTTCCCAACTCTTTGCCTCCCAAAATTTCACTTTCCTCAAATGTTTACAAAACCGTTACATATTACAAAAGTGAATGATCGTTCACGAGGAAGGCCCCACTTGGGTATTCAGAAATTTCTTCCACGCCAAAGCTTCAGAGGCAATGCCTTCAAGTGCACAAGGTTCCAAAAATTGAATGTTTATCTCAAACTTAGCAGCTTGGTTCTTGATGGCCTCAATTTTGGCCGCCCTTAAACGAAGCTGATCCTCCAAAAGCTGCACACTTATGGCGGAATGGTCTACCTCACTCCTTAAGACCTGGTGGTCGAGGGCCTTAATGTGTTGTATCTTAGCTTCCTCCTCTTGATACTTCTTCTGTAAAATCTTCACAAATGAGTTGTGGTCTAGAAAAACCTCTATCCTCTACTCGGCTTCCACTTGGCATTGGTTGTAGGTAATTAGGAGCCTTTTTAAGATTTCTGTGCACGCTCCTTTAGTCTTTCTCACAGCTTTTTTGAAATCCTCTGCTGTGTTTATAGCAAACTCTAATAAGTCATAATCCTGCTTCAGGGCTTGTCGATCTTTCGAGGGCAGCTCTACAGGAGTTTCTTCACTATTTTCCAGCCTTTCCATTATTGTTGTTAGGACTTCCATGACGTCCTGAGATCTATCAACAAAATAAGAGGAAGTCTCTAGAATTTCCTCTAATCGACCATCCACTTTCAAAACTTTACATCTCTCTTCTTCTATGGCAGTCTGCAGCTGAAGCATCTTGGCCTTTTGTGCCAGCACATGTTCCTTGAAAGGTTGGAGGTCAACCTGCTGCTCTTTTGCTTCCTGTAAAGCTGTTGTCAGAGAAGTGATTTGTTCTTGAAGTCTTTCCTCTTGTTCTTGGGCTTGCTTCTTATTTTCTTCCAAGGTGGTTTTCTGCAACTCTAAGTCTTCTATCCTTCCCAGCAGCTATTCCTTTTCCACCCTTAGCTCTTGATACTCTTGCTGCACTCTCTCCAGACACTCTTGTGTAGTTTCCATAGACCTCCTTTCTGCTTGGAGAATCTGTAGTTCATCCTTTGAAGACCTCATATCCTTTTGCATGTCTTCATATTTCCTCTTTATCTTGTTGCTTTCTTCTCTTTCCTTTCTCAAGGTGTCTTTCAATTGAGCAGAAGACTTCTTGGATTGCTCCAGATCTGTCATTATTTTGTCCACATTATCCTCCGAGGCATGGATCAATGTAGCTCCTGCTCGAATGGTGAATTTGGGATCTCGGTCTGTCCCATATACCACGGTTGTATCCGTTATCATCTTCCCGGATAGACCTCTTGTTGCAACCTTCTTTTCCGTCCTCTTCACTATCCTCTTGGTTTTCTTGTCATAAAAAATGGTATTAAAATCAGGGATTTCTTCCCCTTCCTTTTGTACAAAAGGGACCAGTTTGAGTGTGGGGACCATAGACTATCCAGGTATGCTGGCAGCTGGTACTTCTAGGTCTTGAACCTCAGGATTCTCCAGGTCCTAGGTCTGACCGCCAGCTGTGTGAGAGACTGACTGTTCTGTCTTTGTCTGAGTTAGCTTTAACCTCTCTGCTTCCTATGTCTGAAGCTCTTCATCGAGCTTCCTTTTCCTTTCTTCTTCTTCATTTCTTGCATCGTCCTCTGCTTTTCTAGCTACCTCTTGTGCAGCTTTTCTTTTCTCTTCTTCTTCTCCCTGCAGCCACCTTGCAGCTTCTTGGGCCAGCCTTTGGGCTTCCTCATTTATTTTTCTGGATTCTTCATCATCTTTTGCTTGTTCATCCTGCCCTTTCCCACCTTTTGTGATTATCTTCTTCTTGAACCTTCTCCTCAAGGATGTCATGTTCAATGCACTGCGGAAGACAGATTCTTCTCTATCCCAATGGTGGGTGTATTCGAAATGGACGTTGTTTTCTTTGCAGTGTTCAACCACTTTGCTATGGGAATGATTTCTATGGAAGGGCATCTCACCAAAATGAAATCTTTCCAAATCTTCTACAAACTCATCTTCTTTCTTCACTCTAGTGAACCTATAACTTCCTAACTTGAAAGGTAGAGGGGGATAGGCAGCCTTCTTATGTTCAAACAAAAAGATTCCTATGCCATCCAGGAAGACTTGCCTAACCGCCTCTTTATGAATGATGTAATCTGTGGCATATTTGGGTAACAAGGAGGGTGCTCTGGAGCCTCCGAACATTCTGAAGTAGAGGCCATCCTCAGTTAGGTAGTAATCTGCATATTCTTCAATGACCTGCAATGCCTCTTCTGACATGCAGTCGCATTCCTTCAGAAAAATGAGAGTATACAAGGGCATGATGAACTGTTCAAAAACCTCCCGGTAATGACTATGGTATTTGTGCACCCATAGTGGTTTGTATGTAGCATAAACGGGCATCCTTTCCCTATCCCAGATGCATCTTAGACCGGGGAAAGGTTGATTGCACAATATACAATCAATGAGTATGGAACTCATATAAAATTCAAACCTCTTTTGGGACACTCCTACCAAAGCTGAGGCCATGCAGGCTGAAAGACTGTTTGATACTATGTTGGCCCAGTTGAAAATAGTCCCTTGGGTTGCAACATAAAAAAATAATTGGTATCCACTCCAGTTTGAAGCTTTTACCATGCGCTCTTCCAAAAATTTTGTTGAGCATCAAGGCAATGAATCTGTATGGGGCCCTCAAGCTCACTGTGTCATACTCTCTCGTTGGCCTGGTTCTGAAATGTCTTCCAGACAACAACATTCTTTTAAGGTCTCAACTAGGTCCATTCTAATGTTTCTCAGCCAATCATCAGACAAAAATACTTGTGCCTCTGGGAGGTGGTAGGCCAGGGCTACATATCCTGGGCTATAGGCAGCATAGCCTTGTTTGTCAGCATTCTCCAGGATCATCATGGCTACATATGCCCGAGGCAGAATCCAACCAATCAATTCAGAGCATGGGAAAAGCTCTAGTCTTGTGGCAATCTTCATCAGTAAATATCTCTCTATATTTGCCCATATCAGGCACCTCTAAGAGCGTGATCAACCTGTATATCTCTCCCCACTGGTACTCAAGCTCTACACTAGATAAGCACTTGGTGTCCTCATAGATGTATTCAGTTTTGGTGACAACTTCCACGTCGGGCTCTTCCTCGACCACATGGATCTTCTTCTTTTGCCTCTTTGAAATTTTGAGTTCGAAATCTTCCTGTAATATATGAAATTATAAACATTAAGCCATTTTCAGATAAGTTGCAAACATTGAGACAACAGAGTGCAGTGTTTTACCCCATTTGTGTTCAACATGACAGAAATTTGTTAAATGAAGCAAATATGTGCAAGCTAACACTTCTGTATAATATCAAGACAGTTTTATCAACAATTTTCGAGTGGGAAACAAATCTACATTAAAGTGACAGGACCTCGGGGTCTCCATGGATGCCATGATCATCTCGCTGCGGGGAATGATAGAGGGGTTTATGGAAGTTTTCAACGGTGCACCTCAATAAAAGACGCTACCCACGCAACCTATGGTCAATAAAAACTATATGCAGTGGTATATATTCCTCCACCAGCTTGAGTTCGAAACTGACCATG
>LPNX010860579.1:756394-772463 GCA_001517045.1 Pseudotsuga menziesii | reverse complement strand
GGGGGGGGGAAACCATTCCAAACACCAAGGGAAGGACATGAAAAACCTTCCCCTAGCAAAGCATCATCATAGAGGGCATATTGTTGCAGACAGTGTAATGGCCGTCTGCACCAAACCCCCCATTCACTAAGCACAGGGTCGCATAACAAAAGGTCATGGGAAAAAACTACCCTCTGGGTCAAAACGCCCCCCCATGGATAGTTACGCTACAAAATCCTCAATACATACACATGTAAAAAATGGGGCCAAGGGAAAACGGCCATAGAAAAACCCAACTATAGAAAATCAACAAAACGCTTCGAACGGAATGGGGTAAGCCAACAAGAGCCAACGCTGCGTGACCAGCGGGAGAAAACTGTCAAGCTTCCACGGTTGAGACACATGGAAATGTAGGTACCGACAATGGGGTCCAACCAATCTCGAGCACACGATAGCACACGATAATGACAGTTCGCGACAGTCGGGAATAACAATAGAATAATAAAACAAACCCCCATACATACATATAGTCAACCGTAAACGGCGGGCGAAAAATGAAATTGGATGGCGAAAGAAAAATGGATCGGATTTCATAAGGATGTTTCTTTCTGCAACATGAGGTGGGAAAACCATTAGGCTATCCGTGAGGAGAACCGGGTCGAAGCTTCGCAAGACTAGTCATCGAAATGATAGCGGAATCAGGAGCCGCAACGACAGAATCAAAAGGATAAGTCAATCCGCAATGGGCAAAAATCTTCATCGAAGGAGAAATGACTAAACGACTAGAAGGATAGTGTGTTCGGTGGCCACAATGGCGAAAACATACAGGACAAATCAATCTGCAATGTAAAGTCTAAGTCGGAAGGGAAAACAACTAAAATTTTGGCAAGGTAGCTCTTTCTGCGGCCGCAACGACAGAACACCAAAAACTTAAGGGGCGGCGAAAACAACAATGCGGGGTCGAAAAATTCAAATCGATGATCGGGAGACTTCGCAATTTTCCGTCCGCAACTGCGGATAAAGTAGCAATGAAAAGTTCCGATGTGAAAACCAAAACCAACCGATTAAGACAAACACAGCAGAGAAAAAGATCGAGGCTGAAACTTATTATTTTTTCGCAACAGCGGGAGAATAAGCAAATAAACTTCTGATTCAAACATTTGAAAACGCACTCAAAGGCAAAACCAAAATGGATTGTTTTAGGCATTAGAAATAGTCTTTTTTGAAGAGTCATTAAATCAAACCAAAGAAGAAAATCAAATCAATCTAAGCAAAAGGAGGGTCTCGAAATTTTTTGAATTTTGGGAAAAAAGTTACAGCTGCAACACCTATGTTCTTCTTCATCTTCAGAAGAGTTTAAATGGGTTCCAAATGAAGCAATGGCCTATCCTACAAGGGTGTCCCAAAATGGAGCATTGGGACCATAATCTGGACAAGTAGTATCATCAACATGACCTTCCATGGGAGAATGGAATGAGGTATTTCCCCAAGAAGGTTTTTGGACCAAGGGAGGTGAGTGTGAAGAATATGGTCCTCCACTTTCTACAACCACATTATCTCCCACTTGGGAGGTGATAGCAGCTCCTTGGTCGATAGCTTCCATTGGATTTTCTCCTGAACTAGGAATAAAATCGGTTGGCAAGCCCCGTACTCTTCTGGACTGTCTTAACTCAGCTAGTTTGTACAGTTCCTATCGAACCTAGGGTCTGAAAAACTAGAAAACACACCAAAACATTTCCCTACACAAGCTATAGGTCAAAACAAGCACACTTAAAATGATAAGAGGAGTTCAAACAATCAGGTCTCTTACCAGGATTGTCAAGAAGGTGCCACTCATGATATACCTCAAGGGTACGTGTGTAGTAATCTCCTTGAATGTTGTTTTTGGTGTATGGCTCCAAGCAAGATGACCAAAGTGCTTTTCTCAGATGGATAAGGTATCCTAGTGGAGTCTCTTGATATACTCAAGGTACATGGGAGCTCAAATCGGTAGTAGTGTTGTGTAATGCATAACCGTACACAAGAGGCCTTCTGATACACAATCAAGTACGTGAAGTACCTCTCTATATACCTCAAGGGTACGTGAAAGGTTGTTCGATATACCAACGATACATGGAAGAACCGTGCGAGTCCCGAGATGTAATGCGGACAAATAACGACAGCTCCTATGCTTAATGGCATCTGAACACATCTCTAAACTATCACTCCAATTGCTATGTAAATTTTAACTTATAACTACCGTTAATTTTAAAGTGGATGGTTAGGTGAATGCATGGTGTCTTAACAGAAAAGTAAAACCATGCAATATGCTTATGCAAAATATTTCACTTTACCGTTCTGTATTCCTACCTATGAGAGGGAAAGAGAGTGTTTTCTTTTGTTTCAAAACCAAAAATATTTCCAAACAACAATCTTGAACACAAAATAAAAAAAAGTAGCACTTTCCAAACTGATTTCTCTTTTGAAAGCAATAATAAGGGGAAGAATCTATTTTCCTCAAAGAAAAACAATAAGCACACTACATGCAAATGCACTCTATCTTCAATTTTCTTAAAACATAGGCAAATCTAACTTAAAACTACCATATTTTTATTTTGACAAGATAGTGCTAAATGCATAAGAGATGAAAGAACATGAAGAGCCTGAAATCTTGTAAAGCCAATAAGAGATTCAATGCCCAGCGCTCAATGATGATAACCTAATCTCAGTCAAAAAATTTCTTTTTTAAAGGAGGAAAAAGAAGTTTTCTATGCAAACAAGAAATGAAACCTAGAAGCCAATCCAACATTTTTCTTTCAGTCTATATCACAGAGATGAAAAGAGATCTTACTAACACCCTAAGCTTTTCAAAAACAAGAAGTCCTTTCACAATCACAACCAGCAAGCACCGAAGTGAATAAACAATCACTAAACCTAATCTAGCTTCTAAATTTTCCAATAAAACCAATCTTTAACAATAAAACTTCAAACCACAAGCATCAAATTCTGACACACAAGCCTAACAGTGTAGGGCTGAAAGCAGATCAACTCAAATTTTTTGCAAAAGATGAGGAAAAAGAGGTCTTGGAATGATGCCTACTTGGAACCCTGTTAACACCCAAAAAGGGTTCACTACCTCATCTACCCCATTACATGGCTCATTTGTCCATTTTCCCACCATATTTCCATCAAAAACCCATAAAACCATGCAAAAAGCCTCCAAAAGGCCATAAAACCCTATTTTCCTCTAAAAATATCCAAAATTTCTCCAAAAAAGCAAAAATCTCCAAAAAGGAATAAAAATATAAAATAATGAGGAAAATGAGGAAGAAACCCTAACCCTAAAAACTGCATGGTTTCTAACTATAAATAAGTGATGGAGACCCCTTATTCAATATCCACAATCACAGTATCCTGCCTCTGCCAAAATTGCTCGTGAAACCCTAGCTCACCATTGAGCTACTTTCACCATTGAGAGCCCCTTTTGGCCCATTTCCACCATTGGAGAAAGAGAAGAAGCAGCTTGAAGCTCGGAGCCACCGACTCGGATCACCGCAAAGGGCTTCACCAACCTCCACATTGGAGGTAAGATCGATAAAATAATTCTTTACCTTTTACTTATTTGTGCTTCATACATGTTTGGATTTAATTTTTTTTACTTCAGTTATAGCTTTTAATTCACACAACATTGAACTGCTACTAAGGAATCCATTGTCCTTAGTAGGTACTCATTCGTACAAGCTAGGTGTAAAACCCTAGCAACAGTTTTGGCGACTCCGCTGGCTTTTTAATTTTTATTTGTCATTTTTCGTTTTGTACTTTCGGTTGTCGTTTTCGGCCTCCGTACATCGCTATTTTTCTCTCCACAGTCGCGTCCCGACCGCGCCTTTTCATCCCTTAGCCGCGGCCTGCCCGCACCTGTTTACTTCAAACCCGCGGTCCGAGCGCGGTTGTTAGCTAGAAACCTGCGACCTGCGCGTGACTGTTGCCTTCAAACCCGTGGTCTGACCACCGCTGATTAGCTAGAAACCTGCGTCCCGACCGCACCTGTTTACTTCAAACCCGCGGTCTGAGCGCCGCTGTTAGCTAGAAACCTGCGTCCCGACCGCACCTGTTTACTTCAAACCCACGGTCTGAGCGCCGCTGTTAGCCAGAAACCTGCGACCTGCGCGCGACTGTTGCCTTCAAACCCGCGGTCTGACCGCACGATTTCGCCCCATACCCGCGATCCGCGATCTGATTTTTGTACTTGTTGCCGCGCCAGAACCCAGTCACTTTGCTTCCATATTTCCTGCACTTGCACAGCCATCTGTCCCACCTGCAGACCTACAGCCTTTCTGTCCCATGTTTACAGAATCGTTTAAAAAAATTTTAGCATTGTTTATTCAGCATTATTTCAGCATTGTTTATTTAGATAAATTTTGCATGGTATAAATTTCTTCATTCAATTATAGTGTTATTTCGGAAGTTGCCCTGGCACTTATCTTTTGGGTTCATAACCTCACAAGCACACAATATGTCACCTAAATCAAGTGAGACTTAAAAAATACTTAACTCAACCAACATTCTAACCCCACTTGGGGAACATAAAAGAATTTTTGTAGTTAGGTAGGATCAAGGGGATAGGCTTCCAATAACACCCCTTGGTTATTTACACTTGAGACATAGTTGTTGTCCTTTAGGGAACCAAAATCCCCTAGTATTTTTTGACACAGTCACAACCAGATTATCAGAAGGCCTCTCCCTTAGGAGGGTTGAAGTCATGAGATTGGTTCCGGAGGTCTGAGTGGAATACCGAACTCCATTCAGTAACTGAAGAGCTACCTTTCGCAGTTCTCGGAATACCCCTGTATAGGGAATATTGCGGTTAAAGGACCAAGCGGCAGATTTACCTTTCTGGACGTGTCATGAACGGGGTATCTTAGTTTCCATACTTCTAGGTTTGAGTACCCGGTGTCCCTCCCGGTAGGGGGATACTTTAGCCATTTGACTTTCCTATTTATATTGTCTGACTTGGATTTCATCACCTTGCAGAGGATATGCTTAGTTGAGTCATAATACTTTTAGCTAGGTGTTTGCAGGCTCCCTTACCTCCTTTTGGTCTAGTGAGTCCACCGTTTTTTATTTTTTTTTAGGAAACCTATTGCTTATTGGTATTCTGACCACTTTTGTTGACGCTTCGCCTATTATAGCACGCTGTTACAGTGGGTGTTTTTGAGTTAGTTTTTTGGCCTGAGCACCGTATTTTTTGAGCTCTCCTTCTACACGCTCGGTTGCATTAGGGTTTTTTGAGCTGGTTTATAGTTCCCTCAACCCACAGAGATTTGACATCCTTTATCACCATTGCTTCCCCGAGACATTCTCGGTGCCTCAGAGGCGAGACCCCACAGCACGGATCACTTGATACCACTCATCGTAGATCATGAGCCTTGTCACTTGACTCCACTCGTCAGCGGCATAGGACTCCGTCACCAGATTCTGACGCCCCTTATTTTACCTCAGAATCGGAGCTTGAATCCGAGAACACCCTTTACACCGCCCCTACTATCCCCATGGTTGTCTTGAATCCCACTCCCTTAATGGGAGGGACCGTTGGTGGCACATCCACCACTACACCAGTTATCACACCTATCATGGGTATGCCCTCCATGGGAGGCCCATATACCGTTCCCCTCACCATACCTATTCCCACGGCGGGAATACCTATTCCCACTCCATTAGTGGTTCATACTACCCATGTTGGTGCAGGACCGTCCCATACCACCTTAGTTCCCCCACTTGGGGGTAACCTCCCTCACATGACCCCTCCACTTGGGGGCATGGGCCCCAACTTGATCCAACCCACAACCGTGTCACACCCTTCATCCAGTTTGCCATACATGGCTAGCCTCAACCTACCTGACCTAGCCAGATTAACCAACGACCCCATCCGACACGACCCTGCGTGGCCCCACATGCCTACCAAGCTCCCCTCTGACATCCCTAAGTTAGAGGGTAAGGCAGGTGAGGACCCACAGAACCATATCATGTCCTTCCATCTATGGTGTTCCTCAAATTCCATAGTAGACGACTCCATTCGCCTCCGTTTATTACAGCACACTTTCACTGGCTCTGCTGCCAAGTGGTATATCGAGCAACCCCATGGAACCCATGTCACCTTTACGTCCCTTGCCTCGACCTTCCTACAGTTCTTCCAGTTACCTGTCCGCTATGATGCGGGCGTTGAGATCCTCCTCTCTTGCAGACAGAACACGGCTACCCACATCACAAACCACATTCACGAATGGCGGCGACGCCGTAGCCTATGCAAAATCAAGTTAGATGACCGAATCTTCCTAGATTGGTTCCTCAAATCCCTCCTTCCGCTCATTGCTAAGGATGTGGCAGCCAAAAGACCCCAGTCGGAGGAAGAGGCTATCCTTAAAGCCCAGCAGTTCGATCTCATTTATGCCCAGTCGGGTTATCTTTATACCATCATACCTGACGCCCCTCACGGTGATCCCTCCCAGCACGATGCGCCGGGGGCATCCCATGTTGCCGACGGCATCATTGGACGTCTCTCTTCGCAGCCTCAGCCATTTTCCATAGCCCGTCCTCCCCCTGGCCCTGAACCTTCGCGGGCTACATCACAGTCCGGAGCAACCAACTTGTATGCTCAAATGCCACATCAACACCATTCCCATGGACCCTCCTATCCACCTCAGGGTTTCGGCCATATGACTTCCGCTTACGTCCCCCCAATCGCACCTCAACCCTACTATCATCAGCAGGCTGCACCAGCTCTTGCGCCACCACAAGCCCAACCTCATTATTATCAACCACATCCAGCCCCTACGGCAAACCCACAACCCGCTCCACAGCACTATCAACAACCCCCTCAAGTAGCTGCACCAGTGCAGCCTCCACCTCCATATTATCCACCGCAGCCCGCTCCCGCACCTGTGCAAACTCAGAATCCACCTACTGCCCTAGGGCAGGTTTACGCCCAAGAAAACCCGCTGCTAAACTAGAACAACCAACGCAACCAGGGCCAACAAAACCGCAGCAGAGGCCGCAATCGTGGGAACAACCAACAGACCGAGCAAGCTGGTCAACACCCTAATCCCCCCGCTAATAATAACGCGGCCCCTACCAACAAAAACCCTGATCGCCTGCCCAAGCAGGCTAAAAACCCTAATTTGCAAACGAACTATCCTTGTTCTGTTTGCGGGGTCTATGGACACTACACACATTTTTGTCCACTTATGGAGCGAGTTCAACAACTTTTGGCTGCTGATAGACTACGCCAAGGACAGGCGGCTCCTCAAGCACCACCCAATCCCCCACAACCTCAGCAGCCACCTTTGGTGCTACAAAACCCCTTACCAAACCAAGGCTTAGTGAACACTGAACCATTGGCTCCACCTCCATCTAATGCGCCCATCCAACAAATCACTTACGCGGCTCCTGATCAACCCATATTTGACTCAGGTACCCACCATCTGTTGATGATGTCTTCCGATGAGGTCAACCTCCAGACTCGGCGGAACCAATATGGCTCCACCCCGGAAGCCCCTCCTGCCAATAACCCCGCTAACGCTCATCCCACTGATCAAGCGTTACGTATACCTCCACCCCCACTAGATGGAGCTCCCAAAACAGCCCGTTTCCCACTTCACCGTATCAACAACAACCCTAATGCACGGGCTGCGTCTAACTACAACATTGTCGATGATTTATCCCAATCCCTCGCAGCCATGTCTACGTTAGAAGTCTTGAAAAAATGCCCTTCGCAGCGTAAGACTTTACTCTCAGCCATTGGAGCTATCGATCCAAATGATTCGCAGTTAATGGCATTTGATTTGGACCAATCCGAACCCCGCCTGCCTTCCAATTTATCATTCCAAGTTTCTGTCTCCATTCAGAATTTTGTCGTCCATCGATGCATTATTGATGAAGGTGCCTCTACATGTGTCATGCCCATCTCCATCTGGCAGAAAATGGGATCGTCCCCTCTCTAGCAGTCCTCTACTACGTTGCGAGCCTATGACAGCCGTTCAGCTCAACCACAAGGCCTATTGACCAATGTCCCTGTCCAGCTGGCTGGCAAAACCGTCCTAATCAACATCGAGGTTATCAATGCCCAGCTTGATTATAACCTTTTACTTGGCCGCAGCTACATGTATGCCATGCGGGCAGTCGCTTCTACCGTTTTTCATATCATGATGTTCCCCCATGAGGGACGTGTGGTCACGGTTGACCAACTTACTTACCACGATCCCAATGCCCCTGCGGTGCCCGAAAATGTTCTCCCCATGGTGGAACAACCTATCTTAGGTGCCACCAACACAGTCGTTTCTTCTATAGGGCCCGTGCTCCCCATGGTTGAACAACCTATTTCGTATGCCACCACCTCATTTGTGTCTTCAGTGGGTCCCGGCGTTTACTCCGATGCACCAATGATCTCAACCTTCCCATCTATTCCACCCCCATCTCCTACCACTGAAGTGTCCGACCTATGTACCCTATCCCACATCACGCGGACTCCTACTAATCAAACACCTTTGTTGCCTAAACCCCCTTTGGTACTTAGTCACATTGGTGCTACACCCATTCATACCATTCCTTTCCTCTTCCCTCCCTCAGGAGTGGCTAGCGCCCCGGTCATGGCTACCCTCAACCTCCCTGGTTTAACCTTAGGATTACCCGTTTGGTATCTTTCACCTCCCGTTCGTCCCCCGACACCAGATGTCGTCCTGCAACCGGTGCAACCCATCATCACTACTAGTCAACCACCTCCCAGTGTTGCTACCTCGTCACCCTCCGCAAAACCTCCCCCTCCTCTTACCAAACCCACTGGGGGCAGAGGCCCCCAACCTTACACTACTGTCCCACCTGCTAAGACAGTCAAAAACCCCCCTGTGTTTCGTGCTCCTCCCAGATGCGCGCTATGCGATGAGTTGGGCCATGCGACTCACCTATGTCCTGAGTTACCAGCATTAAATAAGTACAAGCAAATGCTCGACGACAACCCCACCATCCCGGTTGTCCATATAGATCCAACCCCTACGCCTCGCGATAAATCCCTACGCACTAACCACCCCTGTGCCTTATGCGATGTTTACGGGCATTACTCCCATCACTGTCCTGATCTCCCCGAAGTACAGAATAGCTCTCTATGAGATGAACAATCCGGATCTTGAGACGGCACCACCCACCATTGAGGAAATCCATTCCCTGGTCTCTTCCCCTTCTGAAGAGGTTAATACCACTCTCTTTGAGATAAACAATCTGGATCTCGAGATGGCACGCCTCACCATTAAGGAAATCCATTTCCCGGTCTCTCCCCCTTCCGGAAAGGTCAATCCCGTTCTTTTTGAGATGAACCATTTAGATCTTGAAAAGCCATCACCCACCATTGTGGAGATCCACCCCCCAGACTCTCCCTCTTCCGAAGAGATTAATACCATATATATGATCTCTTCCATCCCTACACCCCCGTCAATCGATTTGACGACCCAAACATTCCGTACGGATGAGGAAATTCTCAAAGATCTCACTGCCCCGGATTATCCTTGGGATGACATGCACCATCGTTCCTACTTCCTCCCCGATGAATCTTCCTCTAACACTGCTACCCAATTTACAGTCGAGTCCAAAGACTTCCTTCCCCCCAAGGTTGACTGGTTCAAAGACCCGATTCCCGCTCCTGACACCTTCGAAGAGGGTAACATGGCCAACATCTCACCTGTCATCAAAATTGATATCGCTGCCCCCGGAGGCACCCTCGAACTCATCACTTTAGGAGCATCTTGCACTGAGCAGGAGATCGAGGAATACAAAACACTCTTCAAAGAATTTTGTGATGTCTTTTCCTGGTCCTATACCGAAATGCCTAGTCTTGACCCTGCCATTATAGAGCACCACATTGACACATGGCCTGACGTACCCCCCGTTCGTCAGAAACAGCGTCTTATTCATCCCTCAAAACTCCCAGCTGTCAAAACAGAGATTGAGAAGCTTCGCACGGCAGGATTCATTTATCCTATTGCCTATACCACCTGGGTTTCAAACCCTGTTCCTGTCAACAAGAAACAAGGCACCATTCGAGTATGCATTGACTTCCGAGACTTAAACCGTGCCTGTCCCAAAGACAATTTCCCCACGCCATTCATTGACTAGCTCATTGATGTGTGTGCGGGGCATGAAGTCCTCTCGTTCATAGACGGTTTTTCCGGATACAATCAGATCCAAATCCGAAAGGAAGACCAGTACAAAACCGCTTTTACTACCCCATGGGGCACCTTTGCCTATCGCGTCATGCCTTTCGGCCTAAAAAATGCTGGTTCCACATTCCAGCGGGCCATGACCTATTGTTTTCATGATTTGGTCCATATCCTGCTCGTCTACCTTGATGACCTTACAGCTCGTTCCCAAAAACGATCAAACTACCTTGATGACCTTCAGCAAGTTTTTCTGCGTTGTCGCAAATATCATATCCGCTTGAACCCACACAAGTGTGTCTTTTGCATTCCGGCAGGCCGATTGTTAGGTTTCATCATTTCCCAAAAAGGAATTACTGTTGATCCCCTGAAATTCCAAGCCATCTTAGACCTTCCTCCTCCTCGAACGCTCCGACAACTCCAAAGTCTGCAAGGGCGATCCAATTTTCTTCGACGCTTCGTTCCTGATTATGCCACAACCGTCCACAGTTTCTTGCTCCTGCTCTGTACCCACGTACCCTTTGTCTGGGACGCGCAAGCAGAAGCTGCATTCGAAGACCTCAAGAAAGCTCTCACACAAGCCCCCTTGATCTCCCCTCCGGATTTCTCTCAAGACTTCATCCTCTACGTCTCGGCATCGGAACATGCTGTGTCCGGAGTCTTGGTTCAAGAAGACACCTCACGCCAAGAGCATGTCATTTACTACGTCAACCAGACCTTGTCTGGCCCACCCCTACATTACCCATATGAGGAGAGACTAGCCTTAGCCGTGGTATTTTCCGTCCAAAAATTGAGACACTACATTTTACTTAGTCATACCACAGTTGTCGTCGATTCTAACCCCATGGTATATCTCTTAAACCGGCGTCTCCTGCAAGGTCGTGTGGCTAAATGGGTCATTATCCTCCAGGAATATGACCTCACATTCCGAACACCTAAGAGCACTAAAGCCCTTGCGCTTTCCCAGCTCATCACTGATCTCCCCTCCTTCATCCCGGCCCCACCTATCTCCGAGGAGTTACTCGATAATCACTTGTTCACCATCTCGTCCGAAGACCCGTGGTACGGTGATATCTTGTTATACCTGCGCACACAAAAGTTTCGACCCACCGTCACTCGTAATAGACGTCGTTGTATCCGTCATCAAGCCTCTCGCTACCTCCTCATCGGAGATGTCCTTTACCGGCGAGGAATCGACACGATTCTTTGTCGTTTCCTTACACACGAGGAAGCTGAACAGGTCCTTAATGATTGTCATAGTGGTGCCTGCGGCGGCCATTTCTTAGGGATGGCCACTACCCAAAAGGTCGTCTGCGCCGGATACTTCTGGCCTACACTTTTCACTGACTGCATCACTGCGGTCAAGCATTGCCATAACTGCCAACTTTTTTCCCCCAAAGCCCGGACACCACCTGCTCCGTTACACCCAGTCGTCACCGTTGGTCCCTTTTGTAAGTGGGCCATTGACTTTATGGAGTGTAGACCCACATCTGCGAACGGCCATAAGTACATCGTTGTCGTCGTCGATTACTTCACCAAATGGGCGGAAGCCATGCCCACCTTCAACTGCACCGCTGAGACTACTGCCCGTTTCTTTTTCAACCATGTCATCACTCAATTCGGGGTCCCTAAACAGTTAGTCTCAGACCATGGATCACACTTTGAAGATTCCGTTTGGCGCGAATTATCCACCTTCCTCAAATTTCAACACCAGTTCTCCTCGGCTTACTACCCTCAAGGGAATGGTCAAGTCGAAGCTGTTAACAAAATCCTCAAAAACATACTCCAACGTACTGTTGATCGGCATAAGTCCAATTGGCACCATATCCTATTCCCTGCCTTATGGGCTTACCGTACATCCACCAAAACCGCCACTGGTTTTACCCCGTTTCATTTAGTTCACGGTGTAGAATCTGTCCTCCCCATCGAGTGTCAGATACCTGCCTTACACATCGCCGTTGAGCTTCTACCCGATACCTCCCCTCTTGAGCACCATCTATTATCCCTCAAACAAGCCGATGAAGATCATCGTGCCACCCTCCAGAACATCGAGGCTGCCAAAATCCGCTCCCAAGCCATTTATGACAAACATGTTCACCCCCGAACTTTCCACGAGGGGGACCTCGTCCTCACCTATGACCAAGCCAACGACAAAAAATGTAAAGGAAAGTTCGAATCCATGTGGCAAGGCCCTTACATTGTGTAGACTTGCCTCGGCAAGGGGGCATACGTGTTAGCTAACTCTGAAGGCCAACATTTACGCAATCCCCGTAATGGGTTGTACCTTAAACGTTTTTACCCATAACTGAAGCCGCGACCTCATTGGTCCGCATTGTATAGTTTGCTCTCCTTTTTTTTTTTACCTTTTTTACCATAATCTCAAATTCATCGTCTTTGCATGCCCACAGATGGACCACCTTCCACCTCATTACATTGGCTACGCGGATGGGGCAAGCCGCTAGTCTCCCAACCTGGCTTCTGCAGCATGGGTCTTGTATTCCCCTTCCCACGAACTGATTCACCTTGATGGAACATGTATAGGCGCTACTACCAATAACCAGGCAGAGTATGATGCTATGACCGGTCTCCTGACTGCTGCCCTCCAGATGGGCATACGTCACCTTCTGGTGTTCTTAGACTCCCAGCTACTTGTCTCCCAACTCAACAACTGCTACCAGGTGCGAGATCCTTGCCTCTTTATAAAATTCCTGCGTACAAAACAACTTAGCCGACAGTTTGAATCCATCACATTCACGCATGTCCCCAGAGATCAAAATAGTGTCGCAGATCAAATGGCCAATAACATCCTAGATTGGCACATCCATCACACCATATAACATCTCCATCATGCATCATAGCATCTCATCTAACCATATAAAAAACCAAAAAGACTGCATTGCATCAACATTTGCATCCATATACATAAACCATAAAACCACATTTGCATCCATAGGGGCACACACGTGCCTAAACATACATAAATCATGTCACATCAAACTAAATACACAAGGGGCATCCACGTGCCTAACATCCTATACTACTTGCATCCACGTGCAATACAAACATATCAAACATCATAAAGTGCATCCACGTGCGTACCAATGATGAAACATCATAAATCGCATCCACGTGCGTACCAATGATAAAAACAAATGGGTGCATCCATGTGCATACATATATATATACATCAAACCCAAAAACAATATATACATGATCCATACAGGTCCTGAGTGCCCCCATACTCAGCTATACAACAAATGTATATACATCCTAAAGACCTCATCAGGTACAGGCCGTAACTACAAAACTAGGAGGAGAGTCCCCTACTCTCCCTACAGGGAGTCGTACCCTGCATCACTGTCCGTGTCCGTTGCCTCTGACTCCTCTCCTCGTTCCTCCTCCGGGGAGCCCTCGTCCTGTCGGGGCCTCCGTACCCATGCCCTATCCGCCAATAGGGCCACCCGGATCGCAATCCCTCTAAAATCCCGAGGTGCCCTCATACAATCCTGGACCACGTCCGGATCCAGGCCCCTCCACCCCTTGTCCGTCACTCCCTCCAGCAACCGATCTAGAAGCAACTGTACGGACTCCAGTGTCCGCTCTGCATCTGTACGACGCACATGCCCCGGCCCAAGCAAAGCTGGAACGGCCACAGTACCCCTGCGCGCCACATGTCCTGGCGGTGGCCTCGGACCCACATCTGCAAAACACTATTTGTCAGTTACTATATATCAACAATATATCATATACATAAACTGGACAATGCAAACAAATCATACATACCATCTGGCCCCCATGCCTGTCCTGGTGGCCGTGGAGCATCCGGATCTCCAGTGAAGTCCATATCCCTGTACGGATAGTCATCCAACGTCAGTGGTAACTGGAGCCACTGCAAATACAGCTCCTGCGTGAAATAGCGCCCTACATCCCCGCCACCACGACGGCGCATCATCTCTCCCCACCGCACCATCTAAGGCTCCCTCAAGCCTCCTGCTCTGACAGGCACCCGCAGCCGCAGGGTGGGAACTCTCTCCATGAAGAAGGCGCACAAAAATGAGCCATAACAAAACCCCTTACCAGACTCCTTCGTCGCGGTCAGCTGTCGCTGCACGCAGGTCAGGAACATCTGGCCCCAAGCAAAATATGTCCCGCCCAGCACACGCTCCACAATCTACATCTGACCCCCAGACACCTTCTTAGGTGACTGGGACCCCAAAATCCGCACAACACATGCAGCTATCGCCTGTACTTCCGGCTCTCGTAAATCCCTCACCAAGAGTGCATTCCGATGCACCCGAGCGTCCGGCCGACAGAACCGCTCCACCATATCCTCCATATCCAAATCTGCCGACACCCGCGGCTGAGTATCTGCTACCCTCCCCAGGCAGGGCAACCCAGTCAAGAAATAAACATCAGTGAGGGTGAGATCCACCCTCTATCCCTGCACTCTAAATGCCAATGCATCCGGCTCCCAGAACCCGACCAACCGGTTCAGCAGCAACCCTGCTAACCGCATCATCGAAACCTCTACGAACTTCAACAGTCCGAAGAGTCCTAACAGTGTCCGCACCCGATGATCCTCTCGCACCACCATCACTATCTCATCTGGAACCTCTCGCTCCCTCCATAGTACCTGTGGCATCCTGTCAAACACACCACGAAATCTCATCAGGCTCATGTCAAAATAATAAACCCTTCCCAAATCACCGAAACAAGTGAAACAGCGCGGCTTGACCGCGGCTGTCCATCCTACAGCCGCGGCCTCCGACCGCGGCTGTCTGGCCTACAGCCGCGGCCTCCGACCGTGGTTGTCCGGCCCACAGCCGCGGTCAGACCGCGGCTGTCCGGCTTACAGCCGCGGCCTCCGACCGTGGCCTCCCGGCCCACAGCCGCTGTCCGACCGCGACTGTCCGGCCCACAGCCGTGATCCCATACCACGGCTGTCCGGCCCACAGTTGCGGTTCCTAACCGCGACTGTACGGCCTAAACCCACGGTCGGCGATCGCGGCTTCGACCTCTAAACCCACGGTCCACCCACGTGGACCGTACAAATCATCCCCTGGGACCCACTACCCCCCCCCCAAACCAAAAAATAATGCAGGTATGAGTTTAACAAAATACCTGTACCTCCTGAATCTGCAATCCACCGGTCAGATCGTCCAGAAAAGACAAGTAAGCTCCAATCCACTGTGCTCACGAATCAACGTCTAATAGTCAAATGACACATGTCAGGTTGGGCCCACGTACTATTTATAGTCCAGGGCCCTTTTCTTGTTTTGGCTTTTTTGAACCCATACGGAGCCCTTTTTTCGAACCATTTCCACCATTGGAATCAGCACGAGGGGACCATCATGATGGTCACCTCGTTGCTTTATTTTTTTCTACATCATTTTTTGCCCATTTTTCAGACACCACTAGTCGTCTCGGTTTACGTGCCCCTTCGGTCGTTCTCCGGTTTTAATACTTTTTATATCGCCGGATTCATTTTTTCCGAGCTCGTGATGATGCTTGAGATCATTTCTCACTCTCACTTGGTACAATTGCAACATTGCATCCCTACACCTTGCCGCATCCATTTGCGCGCCACATCGGCCGCCATCAGATTATTTCACACTTTTTACATGAGCCATCCACTCCTGTCATACTGCAAATGTTTCGTGATTTTTCCACCATTCATTCACCCCGCAAGGAAGCCCATCAGTGTTCCCACCACCCTCAGTCCTGGTCATCATCAGTTTCCCTTGATTGAACACTTCCTCCTTGCCTGGCCATTAATTCAGAGTCTTCTTATTTGCTTTCAGACTCCTTAAAATTGAAAGCAACCATGAGCATGAACTGTCATGGGCTCGTAAAATCCACATGACAGTACCATTCCATCATTTCAGAGTCTTCTTATTTGATTTCAGCCT
>LPNX010860579.1:652808-748101 GCA_001517045.1 Pseudotsuga menziesii | reverse complement strand
CACTGAGTTAATATAATTTTGTGTTACAGCTCCATTTTCAGTCTCCATTGTTAACAATTTTGCATGATCAATTGTAATTTGTTGTGAGTGAAATTAATCTATTTCTGGTTAGAATTTCTACAACTTGAGACTTTCCCGCAAGGAAACACCGATTTGCTTGAATATTTCTACCACATTCCCCCCTAGGTGTGTGAAAGGCGGTGTAGAAGGAGCAAGTCAAGAAAGACGACTTGAACGATAGCCAACTTAGTCGATCAGTCGACTAAATCGATGGGCCGACTTAGTCGATCAACCGACTAAGTCGGTCAGCTGACGAAACTAGAGATTAGGTCAGCCACCTAAAGTCATGTCGTTTCACCGAACCGATATGTAGTTATTTTGTAACCATTCTGTAATCATATATATATTAGGCTGTTGAGCCAGATGAGAACTCAGTTTAGTTCTCTGTGTTGTATGGAGTCATTTGTATAATATAATCTGTTTATTCACCTATCTGTTCTTATCTCTTGTCTCTGTTTTATATTTATATATGTTTTAGTGTGTATTATTGGTAACCTTATGTGATCTGTGAGATTACAACATTGGTTCCGTTGTTGGTAGTACATGACTGAAATGTATGCAAATAGATGATACCGGAGCAGGAGATTAAGGACTGGTGGGAACGTAAAGTTGCAAACTATTTGTAGAATTATGCGCGAAGGAACAGATTAACAATCGCACAAGCAAAAGAACGATTTTTCACAGAAACACATGAAAAGTTTTTCGAATCAATGCCCCAACTTTTGAAGAAATTCTCAGATGAGAAAGCCAGAGGGGATTAAAGAACAACAATTGCTGGAAAAACTGATCCGAGGAGGTAGAACAAACTTGTCGGAGTGGTTTGAGAAAATCGCCAACGGCTTCTATGAGGAGAAAGTAGTTGAAGACAGAACTTCAGTGGAAACAATCATGGAGAAATTTTACACAGATCTCACCGAATAATTTTTGTGCTCCCTACCGACCTTGTTGTTCAAATTATTGATTGAGAAAGGAGTAGGACATATTGTCGAACCTCGTCCATCACTTCACGAACTGCCATCAAACTCTAACTGGGCAGAGAAATAGAGGAAGTGGGAAAAATTTATTGTAGAAAGGGAGTGGGAATACTTCCTAAGCAAATAGACCAAACTATTCGAGCTTTCTAAAAAGCGTCGAGTAGGCTATGGGGGGGTAGCTAGTCATATGTTGAGATAGAGTATAGTGGATTCTAGTCGATTAGAAACAGATACTAGACACAGGTAATGAGAAGTCGACTAAAAAGGAACTCAAGAGAATAGTATCATATGAAGGTATGTCGAACATTCAGAAAATAGAGAGAGAAGAGAGACACCAAAGAAGGTAAGCAAGATGAGAAAGAGCCTTAGAGCTGCACAGAGGAAGGAGTCCTAGGGAGAACGACCAGGAAGAGAGTCTACCAGATTCAGGTCATGACCGACATGAAGAAGGTGTGGAACAAGAAGACCCCTACAGAGAAATAATTGTGGATAGAGCAGCCAGAAGCTCTCCAATTAAGAGCTCCCAATGAAGGAACAACCCTCTCTCCATTGAATCTGTGTACTCGAATACAGACTATTGTCGAAGAGGACCTTCAACTACGAGCTGGTGACTTTAGTATATGGATTTGACTATATGATGAAACATACACTGGGCGACACCTCATTATACGTCGACCAGAGAAAGGGATTTGGGTGATGACCTTTCAAGTGGCACCTTCCCACCGAAGTATCCACTTGCTCTTATTGACACATGAAGGAGCGCCCCCCCCCACCAAACAAAGATTTAGAAGACACAAAACATTCAGAACTATGGACAAATAGTTCCAGTGGAACATTGACAGTAGAAGTCGACATCAACTGCCTACAAGTCGACGAAGAATCGACAATCGATGGGAACGCAAGTTCCATCGACCTTAGTTCTGTAGAACCGAATAAACCAATAACCCCACCACCCTCATCACCACCCCCACCTCCACCACCGCCACCTCCTGAGAGCAGTGACAGTGATTTAGATATGGGTCATGGATTGGCTCACATTCCTCTATATGAGGGGGATGAGGACCCCAGATGACATTGGTTCATCTGCGAGTCGACTTGGGAGGACAACAAAGTTACAGATGAAGATAGACAAATGGAACAGTTCTCCGGTGCCTTAAGGAAAAGGGCATTGATGTGGTATATGACCTTTTCAGAGAGACAACCTAGAGCAACAAAATCCGAGATTAAGGCGCAATTTTTGTCATTTTTCAAAACCCCAGATGCTAAGCACCTGGCCACGAAAAAACTAAAAACCACATCACAAAATCCAGGGGAATCTTTCCGCAACTACGATAAGCATTGGAAAGACCTACTTAGCTAGCTGGATTATGTTATAGATGAACAGTTATTAATCCAGTTGTTTCTTGCAGGGCTATCTCAAAAAGTGCGTCGACACATCAGTCTGGAAATGTTCAAAACTTACGAAGATGTGCTAACAAAATCTCTTCAGGTGGAGATGGATGAGGACATACCTACTTACCCCACGGACCACAGATTGGAAGAACAGCTCGAGAATGTACAGAAGTCTCTAAAAGAGTTAAGCCTCAAGAATCAAGAGATCTGGTGCACCAAATGCTCGATGGCCGGCCATTCCAAAGATAACTGTCGATAGGAGTATAGCTGATAGGACATTTGATTCATACAGACCAAGTCCTTTTGCAAAATTTGCCAGGAGCACTGAGATCACTCGACGAAATATTTCATGTTCAACATGAAGAACGGAAAGGCCTTCTGGTGTGCCATCTGCGAGACCAAAATTCATAACACGACCAACTGTCAGTTGAACCTGAAGAACCGACAGAACTATCAGGCGGTCTACCAAACTAATACAGTAGCACATCATAACGAGCAAAACAATCTAGCAAATGATCAGAACGGTCACAGATACGATGGTCAACGATATGAGCGTCGGTATGACAATCGACATGCAGGCTATGGAGGAAGAGGTCGATTCCCTGGGAATTGTGACAACCGACCGTGTCGACCCATCCAGTGCTTCAAATGTTATAAAGAGGGGCATCGATATGCAAACTATCCATATAAGGACAGAACTGATCTCAAATTCTATACTCACTATGGGGTATGGGATCACTCACTATAGGATTTCCCTACCATTTTAGAAAAAATCAATACGAAAAAAAATGTTAATGTCTTGTCCTGTGTGCAAAAACATGATGTAATAAACACCAAAAATTTACATATTGTAACTTGACAAGGAACAAAAATAGGAGCTGATAACCCACGAATCAATAAAATACAAACCAAAAATGTCTATCTTGACCCACTGAAAGAAAAACAAATATACAAAGAGGCAACTAATGTATTCAAAGAAATTGCACAACAAAAAAATTTTCATGACACTCGACACAACACAATAAATGAGTTAATCCAGCTCATTCAACAAGACAACTCAGTATCCCATTTCATCGATTTACTGTATGAAATAAAAGATACCAACTCTGAAAAACAAACAAAGAACATCTGCAACTTAAATAAAAACGACAAAGGTGATTCCGACCCACTTGTTGACCTAGAAATCTAAGGATACCACGTACGACAAGTAGTGCTTGACTTCGGCTCATAAATAAACATCATGACTCATGACACTTGGGAACTAATGGGTAGACCTTGACTCTATGAGTCAGGCATATACCTAAAACTAGCTGACCAGGGCCTAATTGAACCCATTGGAGTCTAGAAAAACTTCGACATGACTATAAAAGGAATCTTGACCAAGGTCGACTTCGAAATCATCGACCCAAAGGAAGGATCCAGTTCCTTCCCAGCGCTAGTCGGTCAACCTTGGGGTATAAATATGAAAGCATCCATATCCTTGGACAAGGAACGAATCAAATTAAAAGGAAATGGACAAAAGGTCATCATACCCATTCATCCATCTCAAGGGGAACCTTGGACTGAACCTATTGATGAAGAATTCGATGTCCGACAACTCTACCAGATCCAAAATAATGTAGATTACACAGAACCAAACATCCATGGAGAAATTCACTTAGGTAACCAAGACTCAGTTGGTTATAATTCCGATGGTGAATTATATGACTGGGGGATCGAGAACTATGAAACACAAGCAAGAGGGTGCTGGACTATACAAAAAGTGCATAAAAATCCCACCCAACAGTTCTTCATAGTGTCCATTGTCCCAAAAATATTTGAGAAGAAAATTAGGGAACACCCTACCTTACAACCGACCAACCTGCATACTACACAACTACCAAGATATAAGGAAAGGGAATCACCATTCATGCATGTCGAACAAGTTTCCAAAAATATTGGTGAACATGGCCGACTTCAAAGCCTAGTCAAAACTTTTACAGGACAAGCTGCTAGATGGTGGGATACCCATCAGACAAGACTACAGACTTGGACAACTGCTTTGACTTACTTTGTCGAAAGGTTTGGAGGAAAAAATTTAACCCAACAAGCTCAAATACTTGTATTCCCTCAAGGACAGAACCTAGACGACCATATAAAAACTTATGAAAAGGAGTGGAGAAGACTTGGATACAAGGATGAACGAGCATGGCCACACTTGTTCCCATCAACCCTCGCCGACTTACCAAAAAAATGGTATAACATGGAAGAAGCTAGAGGTGAAACCTTCTTATGGCACGAACTTAGGGAAATTTTTATTAAATATTTCAACTTTATACCTCAAAATGAAAACTTGGTTGAAACAGCAAAACAAATTAAAGAATTTCTACAACCGATCGAAAACAAACCCTTACAAGATCACCGACCGATAAGGAAATGTAACAATATACAAACAAGTTCGAAGCCACAGTCGACAAGATTACAATTAAAAAATGAAAACACATAAGGAAAAAGCTTTAGATGGAAATCCAACCATGTCGAAACAACAAAACCTATTTGCACTATCCTGAAAGTCGATATAACTGACAAACTAAATATCGATAGAATGACTACAGTTGAATTCCCTACCACATTTTAATAGTTCAAAGAAGGAAGTTGATCGATCAATGAAGCCAAAGCACCAGAATGGCTAGATGCTAAAGTCAAAACTAAAGAATTTGACATCTCAAATGATGATCGACCAAAAATGGCAAAGATTGGTGACTACTGGAGCGAAGAACAGACCACAGAGATAGTGAACTTACTAAGGGAATTCCAAGATGTATTTGCTAGAAATTACAAAGACCTCAAAGGATTATTCCACGAAATGGGAGAGATGAAAACTGATACTAAACCTGATGTTCTACTTGTGAAGAAAAGGCCATATAAACTAGCTCACAAATACAAGGAGATAGTCAAAAATAAAATTGATAACATGTTAGCAGCAGGCATCATCTACCCTATCGACTAGTCAGAATGGGAAAGTCCAATGGTTGTACAACCTAAGAAATATGACCCGACTAGACTAAGAATTTGTGTCGACTTTAGGGAACTAAACAAAGTAACACTAACAGACCCATTCCCAACCCCTTATGCAGATGAAATCTTGAATGAAGTTGAAGGACATGAATGCTACTCATTTATAGATGGATTCTCAGGCTATAACCAAGTGCCAATAGCTAAAGAGGACCAGAAGAACACAACCTTCATGTGTGAATTTGGTTCCTTTTCTTACAAATTTATTCTTTTTGGATTAAAGAATGCACCTGTAGTGTTCTCTTGAATTGTTGTTAGAATATTTCAAGAATACATTTACAAGACCATGGCAATATACTTTGATGACTGGACAATATACTCCATGCTCAAAGAGCATTGCAAATGGATTCGAATTATGCTAGAGAGATGTCGACAGATTCAACTCTCCCTAAACATCAAGAAATGCATATTTGTGACCCCCATAGGGATATTATTAGGGCACATTGTCTGTAAGGAAGGTATTAAGGTTGACTTTGCAAAGATTAAAATTATCCTTGACCTGAAACCACTAGTAAAACTCCAAACAAGTCAGGGTGTTACTTGGCCACACAGGCTATTACAGAAAATTCATAAGATATTATTCAGATATGACCTGTCCTCTTGAAGAACTATTAAGGGAATATCAAGAGTTTAACTGGATAGAGGAATGCCACATATCATTCGAAAAATTAAAAAGAAAACTAGTTGAAGCCCCCATCCTAAAATTTCCAAACTGGTCGATCAAATTCCATCTCCATATTGATGCATCAGGCCTCGCAATAGGAGCAATCCTAACTTAACCAGGAGATGATGGAATGGATTATCCCATATTTTATAGCAGCCAAAAATTAAACAAGGCTGAAAGAAACTACTCAACCACAGAAAGAGAATCCCTAGGAATGGTCTTTGCACTACAAAAATATAGACACTATCTGTTAGCTAATCCATTTATATTCTATACCGACCATCAGGATTTGAAGTATCTCGTCAATAAACCACTACATCATGGCAGGATCTGTCGATGGCTACTTCTTTTCCAAGAATTTTATTTTGAAGTCATTGTCTGACCAGGCAAGTTAAATGTCGGTCCTGACCATTTATCCCAAATCGACATAGGAGAAGAACCGACAGGAGTTGATGATGACTTACATGACCCACATTTATTTCAGATAGAAACAGTCCTAGTAGAACTAGAAGAAATAGCTCAGTTCTTATAAGATGGACATGCACCATAAGGTATGACCACCAAG
This sequence comes from Pseudotsuga menziesii, assembly GCA_001517045.1. Classification (NCBI taxonomy): domain Eukaryota; kingdom Viridiplantae; phylum Streptophyta; class Pinopsida; order Pinales; family Pinaceae; genus Pseudotsuga; species Pseudotsuga menziesii. The sequence continues at coordinate 741,392 of LPNX010860579.1, read as the reverse complement.
AAAAAACAGATCTTTGCTATGAAGGCTGCACCATACAGTCTCATCAACAGATTTTTATACAAAATGGGATTATATGACATCCTCAGATGGTGTGTACTAGAACATGAATAAGACCACATTTTGCATGAGGAACACTATGGACCTATAGGAGGACATTTTCAAGCAGACACAACTGCAAAGAAAATCCAACAGTCAGGATTATGGTGGCCGACACTCCACCGAGATTGCAAAAATTTTGTCAATCGATGTGACAAATGTCAACGACTTGGTCAACCTCTGCCTAGCACAAGAATTCCATTGATATTAGTAAACCCAAGTTTGACATTCGAAATCTGGGCCATAGACTTCATAGGACCAATTCCTATACCTGCGAAAAGAACAGGTGCAAGGTATATCATTACTACAATTGAATATGTCACTAAGTGGGCAGAAGATGAACTAGTCGACACATGTTCTAGTGAGATAGCTGCTAAGTTTATCTATGAGAATATCATCACTAGATTTAGATGTCCACTAACCCTGATTAGTGACCAGGGGACACACTTTATCAACAAAACTATCAAAAACCTAACCGACCAGTTCCAAATCGACCATCGTCAGAGTACAGCCTACCATCCTTAGTCGAATAGAACAATTGAAGCATTCAATAAAACATTAACAAGAGGATTAACCAAAATATGTAATGCCAATAAAGACGACTAGGATGAGAAAATACCTGCAGTCTTATGGGCATATAGAACAACATATAAACGGTCGACCGACCAAACTCCTTTTCGACTAGTATATGGACAAGAAGCAGTAGTTCCACTACACTTCCAACAACAGACACATATTATCACAAAAATACTGCATGTCGATGTCGAATAGGGAAGGAAGGACCGACTATTTCAACTCAGCAAGATGGAAGAGCATCGACTCATGGCTATACAACACCAAGAAATCCAGAAGCAAAAATAGAAAGCATGGCATGATCACAACATCAAGAACAAAAACCTGTCGGTCGAAGACCTTGCTTTACTATACAATAGTTGGGTCAAAGGAAAACCTAAAAGTCTCCACATAGAATGGATGGGACCTTACATTGTCAAAGAAATACATCCCAACGGATTAGTCTGACTATGGACGTTACAGGGCATAGTATTTCGAAAGCTCGTTAATGGAACCCGACTAAAAAGCTACAGAAACTAATCTAAAAAAAAAAAATCATATAACAACCATAACCGTCAACCAAAATCCATAAAAAAATAAAAATTCCAAAAACAAAATAATACCCTACAGACAGAAAACCATGATAGGAAATCACCATCTCAACAATCACCATCATGACCATCGACCTAGCACCATCGACCACTTTCCTCGACCGACAACTCCCGTCGACCACTCTCATCACCAACATCAACCGACGACTTCGATAGTCCCATCGCGCATTCATGACATCGAGTGTCGAAAACAATTTGCCATTAACACACACTTGAGTCTTCCAGCTGGAACATCACGTCCACCATTAATACACCCATCGCCGCACACAACCATAGCATTGCCTATAAATACTGGATCACCGAAGGATCATTCATCGCAACCCATACAGATAGAGCATCAGAGCATCTAGTCGATCAAATTCTAAGAACCCCTTAGTGACATCAACCACCAAACTGACACAGTGGCCCCCAAACAAACTAGAGCCTCGACCAAATCCAAGGAGATACAGGCCGTGGATACACATTTAGTACGCAAACTAAAAAACATCAAAAACACCAAAGTATAGGAAGGCTCATGGCAAAAGCTATGGACCGAAATACAAGAATGGGCCTTTATCGACAAAAAGGCCACTCAAGCAGCAGAGAAAATCAGACACAACACTCTCTTTGGCTATGCCAACGCACCGCTTATGGCCAACTTTGGTGGCATGAAGGAAACTGTTGTGAAGTTCATCATTAGTCGATATCACAATGGCCAGTTCTACTTCGACCAGCCGGTCGACATCTCTGGAGATGTCATCTCCCAGCTGACCGGTCTCTCTAATGAAGGAAACCTCGTACCAGTCGGAATCAAAGAAGGACTGGTCAAAGAGCTCACTGGGTCACCTTCGAGTAAAAACTCCAAGGGTTTGATGATTAGCCAAATCATAACCCAAATGCCACATATTATGGCCATAATAATTGCAATAACACTCACTCTAGCAGGTCGAGGAAATGACCTTAAGTTAGACATGCTAGAAGCCGTCGACACCATTGCCACCGATGGACGAATATACAAATGGGGTGAATATGTCGCCAACATGGTGAATACCATCTATGAGAGATGTCAAGAAAAGGGGGGAATCATCAAGTTCCCCTCCCTCATTTTATGTATTTTCATGTATCACATCTACCCAGAGGGGAGTCCAGTCTTTCAGGAACTCGAAGTTCGACATGTGGATATTTAAACCATTCTCCCAAAAAGGAACCTTGCACAAACTTGAGCACGGGAAAATACTGTTAGAGAACTGGTTTCAATAGATTAAAGTCTACACGACTAGATGGAGGGTGCCTCAAAACATCTGATGAAATCTACCGACGAACTCCCACATCCAGCTGGAGCTCAACCATACCTCGGTGTGGTACATGCAGGGCGACAATTAGAATGCCAAAGCCCTTGACTACTATCCATATATCGACCAAATCTTCTGGGAGCTATCTTGACAAGCCAAAACAAAAATAGCAGTACCAGCAACAACAAAGCTGATTGACTTCTCGATCGAAGGGCTACTCACAGACCAGGAAAAAGAGGAAGACTATGAGCTCAACCTCTATATCAGCACATTTGTGTCGGAGGAGACACAAGTAGAACACACCGGTCGACTACAGATAACCATCAAACCTCCTACCACAAAGAAGGCAGAACCCAAGACCGCAAAACCAAAGCCGCAGCCACAGCAGCAGATAACTCCTTCGGCTGCAGAAAGTGTCACCCTGACTCAAGAACCAGGGGAGAAGACAGAGCCAGAAAACCCTGAGTATGCTGTTACCAAAGGTATTATTTGAAAATTGTCAAAAGAAATAGCAGCGGCTAGGAAGAAGCTCAAAACACAGCAGAAACAACAAGGTAAAGGTAAGTGCAAGCTTATACTTTCCGAATCCTCAGAAGATGTAGACGAACTGGCAGCCATGGCCCTCGACATCATAGAGGATGCCACAGCAAATAAAGTGCTCATCGAAACCCAGTTCGAACGATTTGTCGATGTAGGAGCACAAGCAAGTCGACCGAAGAAAGCAAAGACTACGACGACGCCTGAAAACATCATCGATCTTATGCCAATGCATCCACCCCCATCACCAACGAAAATAACTGAGGAACAAGCACCGACACCACAGCTAGTCATCCCTCTCAGCTTATGCAAAAGTGTGACGCCGGAGGTGGTAAAAGAAAAATTCGACAGAGATAGGGACTTGCAGGATTTCTTTGAGAAACTACCTACGTTGTTTACGTCGGCTCAGAAGATATCTACAAAAGCACCTATCTTCATGTCAAGAGGACACCAACTAGGACAGGACGCACAGTCCCCAATCATTGCAACCATCATGTCAACTTTCGAAAGAAATCCCGACACGGAAGCTAAAGTGATTGCACGTCGGTCATCAATTATTTCACCGACCGTACCCATACCCCAAGCCGACCTACCAGCTACTGCACCAACTAAAGGAGAAACTGGGGATGACATAAACTCACACCCTCGAACTGACAACACATCACTTAACCATACTTCCCCCAAACTAATCACCCTCGACCATTCTCCAACTCCATCACCACCACCACCCCTTGCCTCAGAGAAAGGTCCCCCACAACCGACTGCATCGACACAACCAAAGGTGGTAGTCATCCCACCTCCCCAACTATACAAACCATCAGCCTCTAACCCACAAACCAAATATCCTGCCTCGACTGTTGCAGGTACACAGGAAGCAAATAAAGAAAAACATCAGAAGCGGAAGGAGAAATAGAAGAAGGAGCATCATGGGAAGCCTTCAAAGGTCCAAATTAGATTGAAGGATGCAAGCTACCTGACCGACACAGAGTTAGGACAAATCCTAAAAACCCTAGCAAGTGAAGCAAATAAATAAAGAACTTCAGGACAAAAGCACAGAATAGGTCGAGTTTCTCAACAAATGCAGGAATCTGGCCCAGTTCGTCATGCTAGGCCCTATAGAGATCGACACAAACAAATTGCTTGAAAGAGCATATCAGCTATTTGAGAGCATGGTGTCGACCCTCCAAGCTCACATTCAGGAAACCGAGGAACAAAAAGAGGAAACTGCCCGACTCCTAATGGCATAGCACACTGCATTTTCTAAAGCATATAAAGTACTACAGGATCATATGGAGGAGTTTGTCATAACCGAAGAAGTACTAAGAGACTGGCCTAATCACTATGGGCAAGTTTATCAGTAGACACGACAGACTCGGCAAGGGATTCAGGCATTGGAGAGCACAAAAACCACTGTGGAAGCACTCAGAACAACAATAGAAGAATAGATAGTGCTTGAAACCGCCAAACTACAGAAACTGGAAAGGGAAGCACATCAGTGGGTGCAACAAGCTCTCCCTAACTTAGAGAAAGTCGACATCATTTGCTTGCAGATGAAACGACTTATCGAGACTGCAGAGGAGAAGGACAAAATGTCGATCTTATCAGGCCTGACCACACTCACCATCGACATCCAGAAAATTTTGCTAAGTTGGACAGATTTCCAACATCATCTTGCAGTAACAACCCCATCCATTGTAGAAGTCTACGTACAGAAAAGACCGACCATCAGACTTCACATCCCACCGCAATAACTATTGAGACCACCAGGAATTTTTTTACCTCCCTGTTTCTTCGGGACAAAGAAATGTTTTGTTCATGGGGGAGATGTAGAAGGAGCAAGTCGAGAAAGAAGACTTGAATGATAGCTAACTTAGTCGATCAGCCGACTAAGTCGATGGGATGACTTAGTCGATCAGCCAACTAAGTCGGTCGGCCGACAAAACTAGAGATTAGGTCGGCCACCTAAGGTCATATCGGTTCACCGAACCGACAGGTAGTTATTTTGTAACCATTATGTAATCATATATATTAGATTGTTGATCCAAATGATAACTCAGTTCAGTTCTCTGTGTTATATGGACTCATTTGTATAATATAATCTGTTTATTCACCTATCTCTTATTATCTCGTCTCTATTTTATATTTATATGTTTTAGTGTGTATTATTGGTAACCTTATGTGATCTGTGAGATTACAACAGGCGGCAATGGATCCTTAGGTCACTCTTTGAGCACAAGGTCAGTCAACAGGGAGGACGCGAACTCCATGAAACCCCCAATGGTCTCCACCCCCTCTACCTTCCAAGTCACCCATTTTAGTGGTCTTCAGAAATAACAAGCATAAGTGCCTATTAATATACGAGCTTAACCCTTCGTCTTATCTCAGAATACCCTAGAAGGTGATGGCTGAGTAGAGGAGGAATGATTTCAACAAGAGATTAATTTCCAATTCTTTAAGTGAAAAAACTGAAAATTAAGTTACAACATTTGAGCTAAGTCCTACAATAGATTCATATGCATTAACATCTAACCAATTCTATCATCAACTTACAAAAATTGTTTGCAGAAAGAAACAGGATGTTGGACAGTGGCGGCAAGACCGCATTGGCATTCCAAACAACAAAAACCCGAACCTTGAGGGATAGGTCGCTTTTTTCGGGACAAATGTAGCGAGGGGGTCACTAATTTTTGCCCAAAATAGGCAACTAGGTCGCTCAAAAAATGAAAACAGGAACGACTTGGATTTTGAGAGTGAAGTCGCTCTTTCTGGGCTCAAATGAGCGACTAGGGATTGGCTAATGGAGCAAATGAAGCAAGTGGAGTAAGGAGGGTGAATGGCTTGAGAGAAATGGGTCTCAAGACACTCAGAGGGGCAAGGTAATGGTAGGAAAATGAGAAAGTGTTTTGAGAGTGACCCCCACCCTTGTATTTATAACCTTTTCTAAGTTTTTAGGGTTTTAAGTCGTTGGTCAAGGCTTTAGCCCCTTTTTGGGCTTTAAGCCCTTTTTGGCCATATTTTAGCTCCTTTAGGGGTTTTAAGCTCCTTTTAGGGGTTTTAGCCCCTTTTAGGAGTTTTTAGCCCTTATGAGAGCTATTTATACTCAATTATGGGTTTTTAAGCCCGTTTTGTTGTTTTTGAGCCTTTACAAGGGTGTGGAGCTCAATGAGGGTAGTGAAATAGATGTCTTTGTGTGGTGTAGGTCATGTAGAGCTAATTGAGAGATTTTTTGCATTAAAAATTTTGATTGCTTGATGGTAATTACATGCTCTTATTTGAGGTTTTATGAGTTGAGTATGTGCTTGATTTTATTTTGGCATTATTGTCTTAGTTTTCAAAGGGTTGTCATCAGATTATTTTTTATAGGCCTCTTCCCCGTATGGAAATTTTACATTTGAAGGAGTGGAACCATATTTTTAGTTTTTATTTAGAATGATTCATCCAATTTTTCTAATCCTTCGAATTTTTTTTCAATTTTTATGTGAGATTGAAATAATTCAAGGCTCATTGTTGCATATTTCAATTCCCGCCTTAAAAGAGGATATGATGAAAAATTGAATCAAGCTGACAATTTTTTGCACAATTCAATAATTATTCTAAGCTTTTGCAAGATTTAACTAATCTGCCTCCTTGACAAAATATAGTGTTAGCTTGGTCATAAGCTTTCATTTAACAAAATGTATATCTAAGCTTGATGTTCAAGAGATAATTTCCTATTTTTTGAGAAGATATTAAATGTTCTAATTTCTTACCTTATAATTAAGGATATGACTAATTTTTGGTACATTATTAAAATATATTTCTCAAAGATATATTTAAACACATTAACACTTTGGAATATCATGTCATGACATTATTTTAATATCATTGACTTTAAGATATATCTCTCATTTCACTTAGATATTGGAATTGAAATAATATTTTCATAAGCATCTAAGATTTATTTAAATTTGTGAAATATGATTTTAAAGTCTTAAATATGTCACAGATCACATCTGGTAGATTGGCATAAGATCTCCAGACCCTATGACTTAGTTGGTTGGAATATTAAAAACCTTGATTGGCTCAGCACATCACTTAGACTGAAGAGTCTTTGGATTGTACTGAATGGGGTGGGTATCTGGTCACTCATAATCAAATATAAATATCTCAGGGATCGGCTTGTTGATGCTTGGCTTCGATGTAAAGAATTCAAGATTCAGGGTACCTCACTCATATGGAATGGCTTTGTCATAGCTCTATCTTGGATTACCTATCACTTAGGATGGAAAGTGGGTAATGGCCTCCGCATACGGCTTGGTGTGGATCCAATAGCTGGAATAAACTCAGACTTTGTTCTTCTTGAGGATCTTAGAAGTTATTTGGATGATTATGGCATCACTAAAATCTATGATGCACAATACTTTGACACTGGGCATTAGCACTAGCCCTCTGCTACCGATCTTGGCCTCGACGGTTATTGGAAAGAGATCTGAACTAACTATATAAAAGGACTCTCTCATGGCTATATACAACTCTACAACAAACGAGATTCTCTAGTTTGGATGTTTAACAAGAAATAGGGAAAGGTGATTGCTCACCTGGCATATGAATTAATTGCTTCCTTTTCCATTACCGACTATCCAGATAGCTCATTGGTAAAAAATTGGAAATTTAACTTACCTCTTAAGGTAATATGTTTTACATGGCTCTGTCTCACCAATCGTATAAACACATGAGATACATTATGTAAAAAAGGTTGGGTTGGTCCCAATTACTGTTGTTTATGTCTTTCAGAGGCAAAATATGTAGATCACCTCTTCGTTGACTGTAGGTTCATTAAGAGAATTATTTTGAGACTCAGCGTGTCTCTACACCATCCTATCTGCTAGGATGAACCAACTTTCAGGCTAAATCAGATCAGATGGATGAGTTAAGAAAAAGAACTATTATACCTCCCTTTGCTTATAACCTGGAACATTTGGCTTGCCAGAAACAAATTTATATTTGAAGATTGTAAACCAGTTACAAAAATGATCATATTAACATTATGGAACAAATTCATATTCATCATGTGAATGTCCATCCCAAGCGTAAGAGGAGATGTAATGGTATGGAACAGGTATTGGTATACCCTATTGGCTATTTTGATGGACCCTCTGCAAACAATTTTGGAGGTATTGGTGTACATATTAGGATCATTGAGGATTATATTTTTTGTATAAAAATGGGTTGTTGGTGAAGCACTAATACCCGGGCTCAACTCCTTGCACTCTGGGTCTTACTGACTTTCGCCTAAATGATTGGGCTACCATATCTGGACATTAGAGGGGACTCTCTAGCCATCATTAACTGGTTCAATGGTCAGGTTGATCTTACAACTCTTGAACTAGAGTGTTGGTGCAACAATATTAGAAGACTACAAGCTTCCTTTTCCCCACTCGAAGCTGCCCATGTATACAGAGAATACAATGATAAAGTGGATAGATTATCTAAGGAAGCACTTGGTCTCATTTCTGGGAACCTAGATTTTATGGAAATATCTGAGGGTAATTGCAGTAGGAAAGACTCCCTACAGTTCTATAAGTCATTGATTATTTTTGCCACTTGTGGATTATTTTGATGACACACCCTTGTGTGTATGATTGATTCAGTTACTATATTTTCTTATATTGTTCCCATAAGTGCCTCCTTAGCTCAGCGATCAGGCTTTGTCATGTTCTACTGAACTTGGGGTTTTTGGTCTAGATTTGGTTTCTGTTCACTTGTACTATTGTTAGACTTTATGTCTACTTATTTTGAAGGATGAATGACTGGCCACTGACCATCCATTTATTGCTTACCTGCTGCACATACATGTTACCTTTGATTCTAATGAATAACAAGGAACCACTATTTTTCTCCTGGAAAACAAAAAGTCTTAAATATGTCATTGTTCTTATATGCCAAGTCCATGTATTCATAGATTTTCTTATATTATTATATAGAGATGTTTTTACAGTTTCTATATAAGTAAATATATGGTAATAGAACTTTTTGCAGGGATACCATGAATACTTGGTTTTGAACAAGCCTAGATGAATGACGTAATATATAAAAGTTTGAATTTAATTTAATTTTTTTTTATCAGTTGTCAACACGTGAACCAATGGATGGTGAACAAATTCAAAAGGATTCATGGCATTGATACATGGAAAATGATAATTCTAAACCTCATGATATTTTCTCCCATGAAGATCAAACCAATTTTTCCAGCAAGAAGATAAGTTACACCATATCCCGCCATGTCACAAATTTGAATGAAATGGAGCTAGTTGTAACAGATAAGATAGTAAAGGAACAATGTTTCTATAAGTTCGCTTCTTGAGATTGACATGTAGTCTTTGATGCATGGAAAGTGTGAGATGTCATTAAATCACTGAAGTACATGCAAACAAATGTTGAGAAATAAGTATAGCATTAATTTCCAGTTGAGACTATATCGGTCGACTACCAAAATCTTTGCCGAGGAAAAACGAAATAGTTAATTTACCATCTCATGGTTAAAGGGATAACTTGCAAGGGAAACTAAGAGAAGGAATCTCTTCACTTCTTGAAAGAAATATGTTGCAAGTTTTCAAAGGGTTGTCATCAGATTATTTTAAAGGAATTACGAACAGTTCGTTGTCAAATTTGTATTCTAAAAATTTGTTGTTGAGGTAATTTATTGTACAATTCAAAGTTAAAGAAATAGATTTATTTTTTTTAATAAAAATGAGTGCATAATTTCCAATACATTTACTAGATTACGACATTCATCAAAATCGAAACAAAGGTCGTGAAAGGGCATATCCACTATCTTTTATTCTATCTTACTGCACTTTCTCATTCTGATTTTTCATATATGAGTTTTGTTGCTTTGCTATATGAATTATTCTATGAATTATTAATGTTTTTATTTTATAATGATGCAGTTTTTCCCAGAAAGACTAGCTCAAATGAAAAAATCTGGGCATGTGACGTTAACTTGGATTGACGGAAAACTTTTTACCTTTTTTCAGAGAAATATTGGGCTCATAAATATTTCCATCAGATACTAGTCTGCACGAGATTGTATCCAACCCAAATGTCATGCGTCTGGTTCATATGCTCATTTGATTCATATGCTCATTTGCTTATTACTGCAGGTAAAAGGATAAAAATAAATAAGATAACCGAAACCCGTCAATTTTTTAGGTGTCAATTTTCGGTGGTAAACTGGGAGAAAAAGTAGGTGGAAAAAAAAATTCCGAAACATTGGTTTTTTTTAAAGAAGGGGTCCATTCACCATACTCATGTGGAATTTCCTGAAAAGAGTGAACCATTTGAGATATTTTTTAGGTTCTTTGATCATGTTTTTTCAAGGTGTGGCCAACGAGGAGAATTAGTTCACCTTTCAGTTTTATGTTTGTTTTTATTTTCCTATTTAAGCAATAGCAGATATTTCTATGGAGGAGGAGGTCTCAGCAGAAGATGGGGTATTTTTACATTTCTACTTTCTATTTTTATTTGTAAATTTTTATATTTGCAGATAGAAGAGGAGACCCTGCCAGAGCGGGAAGTTCTATAAAGTTTGGAGGAATTGTTTTCCTAGATTTTGTAATACTTTTTTATGTTTGGTTCAAGGTTGGATGTAATAGAAGAATTGGAGTGGGAATGTGATCAAGATCATTGTTTTGTAACAAAGCTCTGCCGCAATATTTTTTCTTGTTCATTTCTATTGTATCCATATTTTATTTGGTACATTTATACTTTGCAATTATGTGCTAAAATATTTTTGTATTCCTCGGTCTTATGTTATTTTTGGATTTGTTTAAATGATTACAAAGTTTCTTTAAATGATCTGGCTTTGTTTGTCACTTTGTAGATTGTGTTATCAAATTTATGTTGTTTTAAATTTGAATGATTAACTTTGTATTGTCATTTTGATTTTAACAACATTTATTTTAAATTCAAATTTGAAAATAACATTCATATGTCACTATGCTCTTGTGTGCAAGATAGATTAGGATGTATAGATTAGGTAGAATTTGGTTTTAAATTTAGATTTACAATTTTATCTCATAGCAAGAAGCCTACGATTTAGCAGCTGTTAGATATATTTTAAGTCTGGAAATTACTAATTTGTTTTATTTCAGCTATTGAAATTTATTATAGATTAGTTTTGCATCTTAGTGTAGTTTTAGTTTCAACAAGTTAGCCAATACAACTATGAGGCTCTCTTGTTGAGAGCAAACCCAAAAGGTAGCAGGGCCTTTGTTCCTATGAAAGGTAACTAATGCAAACATTTAAGGATATGTTTTAACCAATCTGAGTGAGTTATCTCTCCTTGTTGGCCTCAAGACAGAAAATATGGCCAACACACTTTTAACCAAAAAACACAACCACCCTGCTCCTTTACACCCCTTCATTGTAGTTAGCCCTTTTTCGAAGTGGGGTATTGATTTTATGCATTGTAATCCTACCTCAGACGGGGGGCATGGTTACATCATCGTATCCATCGATTACTTCACAAAATGGGCTGAGGAAATGCCTACATATGTAGATGATGGTAAGACTGTTGCGCTCTTTTTATTCAACCATGTGATAGCTAGGTTTGGAGTCCTGCAAGTTATAGTCACTGACCACGGATCTCCTTTTCAGAATCAGATGATGGCTGAGTTAAGCACTAAGTTGGGTTTTCTCCATAAAAACTCAACTCTGTATTACCCGTAGGAAAATGGTTAGGTAGAGTCCATAAACTAGGTTTTGAAAACCATGTTGCGTAGGATGGTTGGAGATCACAAATCCAATTGGCACTTGAATCTCTTCTCCGCACTTTGAGATTATAGGACTTTAGTAAAAAAAACAACTAGTTTCACACCGTTTTAGTCGGTCTATGGACTGGAAGTTGTCCTCCCTGTCGAGTGTCAAATCCCGTCACTTAAACTTGCAGTAGAATTTCTCCCAAACACTTCTGCCGAGGAAGAGAGATTTTTGTACTTGACCAACTTTGATGAAAGTAGAAGAGATGATGCCTTGGATAACAAGGCACACAAAAAACATGTCAAGGCACAGTATGACAAGTCTGTTCAACCTCATGTTTTCAATGAAGGTGACCTAGTCCTGACTTATGATCAAAGACATGCTAAACTAGGGAAGGGAAAGTTTGAATCTATGTGGTATAGTCCCTTTGTCGTTAGTAAGTTCTTAGATAAAGGGGCTCATGAGCTCATAGACTATGACAGGATATGCTTCAGGAAACCTCGCAATGGATTGCAGCTGAAGAGATACTATGCTTAAGACATTTATATATGGTACCTTGTATATATGCATATTTGACTTTTCGGTGTGTTTTGAAATTTTCAATATGGTTTTGATTTTGATGTCCATACTGTTTATACCATGTTTTGGTTATGTAGATTGGATGTCTTTCTATGGTTTTGTTGATGGTGCGTGCCATCATATGAACCTTCCTTCAGTTTCTTGGGTGTTGTATTCCCTAGCTCATGACTTAATTAGTTCAGGAGTGGTTTGTATTCGTCCAACTACCAACAACATTGCTGAGTATCAGGAAATCATAGGTTTACTGATTGAGGCTACATCTCAAAACATTCATGATTTGGTAGTGTTTATGGACTCTCAACTAGTGGTTTGTCATCTAAACCACGTTTACACCATCAAGAACCCTACACTTCTCCATCTCTTTTGAAGAGTGCGTCTGTTAGAGAGGTCATTCAATTTCATCACTTACAGGAATATCCCTAGGTCTGATAATATGATTGCTGATTCATTAGCAAATTACATTCTACACTGGTATATTTCCCATTCATAACTTTTTAAAATAAAACATGATCCATTGGAAAATAAAATAAACTGTATAAGACACATAAAACTCATGTAAATACAATTTTTCCATTTGAAACATATATAAACACCAGAACTGAGTCTATATATATATATATATATATAAAGTGTTTTTACAAAAATATGGTCAAGAGACCTCATCTGAAGCACTCTAGATTTCAGGTATACAAAATGATACAAAAAATCCTGAAACTAGCAAGATTTCAATGATACATCATGCAGACTACCCTAATGATACTTTTGGTAGCACATAATAGCCCTTGCTACCCTACATAGAAAGTTGTTGAAGTGACTAGATACTCCCACGGTATGTCTTCGAAACCTCCTAGGGAGGTCATCTATAGTAGCATTCAGGATATCCAAAGTCAACCAAACTAGGTTCTGCTAGAGACATTTACCACCATACACACTCAATTTTGGTCAATTTGGCCTAGTTAAACCACTATCCTAAGTTTTATTGACTTAATTGACATTAGAGGAGCACTAGATGACATCATTTAGATCACACCCACACCTACCTTCAGTCAAGGAGGCTAACTTAGCCGTATCCTACATTCGAGGAGGCTAACTGGAGCACTCCGGGGGTGATCTGAGTGTCATTAATGCCCCATATTGCTAACTGATGGTTACAATCAGTTAAACATAGCAGTGAAGGTGCATTCCTTGATTAAATTGATTATTTAATGAATTGGAGTCAACAGGGGTGCCTCCAACCACTTCTGATGTTCAGTTACACTTCAGTTAACCTCATCGGGGTTCATTGTAGTCATTGATGTGCTACCACTTGTTGGTTGGCTTGCTGTGACATGTATCTGACTTACTTTCAGTTAGACTTAGTCATTTATTGCACTCCAACTTTAATTAGGGCTCAGTTGAGTCAATTAGGGTTTTGATTAGTGGTTAAATTGAGTGTTGATTGTGGCTTACATTCAATTAAGCTAGACTCACTCATTCAATTTGAATGACCTCCTTGGGAATTCAAATTGCTTTGTCATTCATGCTTGCAACATGATCTTGTATTGTATTACTCATTATTTGTGTGAATATATAGAGTGGCTACTCATTTTGTATCAAAATTACACCATTTTCATGCCTTATTGTTGTTAATCTTTGATGAGACTTGTGTTTAGTCCCTAGATTACTGTGACAAATTAATTGGTTCTCCTCCAACTCGATGAGCTCATTGTCACCTCTATGGAAAAGTGAGATCATGTTCACCTATTGATCGGGGATGTTCCCCTCGGATGTTCATCCCCAACATCTGCATGAAAACATTAGGTCTTGTGATCGTTCATAAAAATCATAAAAAAATAAAAATATAAAAACATAATCAACATCTTGAGTATTGCTTCTCATTGATGTCACCCCATTGAGTTTTAGGTGGTAGAGGAAGGTCAGGATCTCCTCAAAAGTCAGTCCCTACATAGGCATAGTCCTCAATCTTGAGGATCTTATCGTTTAACCACTAAAAGAAAGGAGCCTTGTATTTTATATTGGACCCACCATCTCCAGTGCGGGCCATGATCTCCACCCACTGTAGCATGCGGGGCTCTCTAGGTATCAACTCTGTGAATACCACTTGGGGCCTCAAGAGGGGTACTTTCTCAAAAAAGAAGCATGCTGGAATGGTCCCATAGAAGAACTGTTTTAGTTCCCCTTGTCAACACTTGGTCAGCTGATCCTTGAACACAGGTAAGAGTGCCTCAGCCTAGTTCAATATTGTGGGCACCGCGGCCTCTAGGGCATACAACATGTGAGCCCCTTGGCTCCCAGCTACTCTTTGCATGGTAAAAATCACAGTGCGAAGTGACAAATATCTCACTTCTTTGATCAATATTTTCTTTCCCGACATCTTGGTTCCTGGATTACAATGGTGGACTATCAAATCTTGAGTAGTAATATCTCCCCCTCGGGATCCTGTTAGTGAAATAGGAGCTCCAAGCCTAGAAAACCCAGTGAGAAAATATATATCCTCCACCTCTATGGCGAGGATGTGAGGCCCTACCTCAAAATGATGATGCTATGGATTCCACATCCGTAGTATGTGCTCCAGTAATTGCACATGCGATACCATGCTAGGAGTGTGGAAATTTTTGAAGAGGCCACAACCTCGCAAAGTAGCAATGGAGGCCACATTTGCCATGACAAGGGAATCATCATCTTCATGGTGCCTCTCCTTCCAAATCAACATAATGAGAAATATAACCTGTCGAAAAACAATCAATGGGGCATTTAGACACTTATTCAACTTTTAAAAATGCTTGAAATCATCTATTTTCACTAGGGTTTCATTTTTGGGGCACTACGGTTGGCACCGCTTCTATCTCCTTATGACAGAGTGGTGCCACCGCCTGTTTAAGCCTAATGGAAGGTGGTTCTTATCGGGAACCCCTCTTCCCGGTAAGGCTAGAAGCGTTACCCGGGATGCATTTTTTAGGATTTTCCTAAGAACCCCAAAGCTCAATAAAAAGGCATAAAATTAGAAAATGGAAACCATAGAAGTGAAGAGGAGGATTCTAGCTCTCACCTGGAACTAACGGCACAGAACATGGATGAGAAACAACTCCATATTCTTCGACTGAAAATCTGCATACAACTCTCCCAAATGCTCTCCAAGAATTGGTAAATGGTAAAATGAATTGGTTTTTACTATTTAATTTGCCTTTTATAAAATATTCTTAGGGTTTTTAAATTATTTTGATGTTTTTAAATCATTGTCATTAAAAATACCCTTTCTATAGTTTGTAAAAGTCAGTTTTGAAATATTTTTGGGAGACTAATGGATTTTTAAAGATTTTACAAGGGAATAAGTGAAACAGTATCATCTATGGGTAAGTTTGTTTTTGGATTTTTCCTAGTTCCGCAAAATGGAAAAATTCATCGAGCATTCATTTCAACACTTTAATCACACTCTTTAAACCCAGAATCAAAGTTCTAAGTCATTTTCTCTTCTTTTCAATCTCGTTAAATTTGTTCATCGCGAAAAGAAACCCTAATGGAGTCTTCTTTAAACTCTTTTCGGACTCCGTAAATGTGAAAATATTGTCGAGCAAACTTGTGTTCTTCACACTCGTAAAAGTACTTGAAGAGTCATCTTTCCGACGGTAGTTTATCTCTTTTTCGGTTCAGATTGACTAATTATGAAAAAGGGACCCTTTTGGAGTCTTCTTCTGTTTTCGTTTAGACTCTCTAAACATGAACGAAGACGAGTTAAATTTCAATGGACTCGTTAAACCAAACACTAAGAGACCCTCTTTTGGGAACGAATTCCTCATTTCTCAGGTTCCTGAAACATATGAGAATGGACTTGTCTTCAAATGAGCTACAACGAGCGTTTGTTACCCTCTTTGAACTTGTAAAAATGAAAAGAAGCACTCATCAGTCCTAATGCGGAAATTAAGGGAAGGAAACTAATTCATTTTTGAAAATAAAATGGCAGTTTGTAGTAACCTTTGAACATGGCACTTGTCTGCATTTCATTCAGTCAATTGGTTATTCAGCTTTTTTCCAATTCGATCCACTTTCATGAGTCATGTTAGTCCTTTGAGTCTTTCAAATAATGCATTGTTCGTCACTACATTATGTCCTGGTATCCGTCTGATTTAAGTTAATGCTGCCAAGTCTTTTGTCATGACACCCAATGTTCAAAGGGAAGTTGAAATTTTACCTCTACAGTCAAAAGAACCTTTGTGTTAGTACCTTTTGAGTTAGCCCTATGGTTACACTATCTACAACATTCCAAAACTTTGTTTCGAGTTTTGTGTCATCGATGTGGGATTCATCATGGCCCTCCTTTGACGAGACTATTCCTATCAACATCAACTCATCATCCATGAATTAGTCTTAGAAACAAGTTTAGTACCTTGAGATCTGTATGCCTTAATGACATATTCTCTCACTCTTGATATAGGTTCACATCATTGGCCTTTAATCAATAGATTCGACTGATTTTTTGACATCAAATCATCTATTCACACTTAGGAGATTGTATTAGGGTAACTTGGGAATAATTGACATCAATGGTGATCTCCCTTGCACTTGTTAACGGTTCACATCATTGACCAGCAATCAAGTGGTTTCTACCACGTTAGACATAAAATCATTGTAATCACATGGATAGAATCGTACTTTGTGGAAGACGAGATGAATACCCTAGGTATCTATCAAAAGCACTCATTGCTTTCTCCATGTTGCGAGGGAGTATATTGTATGAAGTCCTGGCATGGATCCACATTTGTATGGTCATGGTTGTGCTCAAATTTGTGTTCATTTGACATAGATCTACAATGTATTTCTGGTAGCTATGTCCCAAGTTTGAGTCCTCTATCACATGGATCTACGTTGTATTATAGTAGCCATGTTTGTTAATATCTCTCATGGATCTTCCTTGTATTGGTCTGCAACCATGATGAGGACACGTTTGGTCACGAGTCAAAAGTATTGATGTATTACAGATGCCTGGTTGATGATGATATTCGATCAAGCTAATTCTTTCCTCGAAGTGATAACTTTCTCTTTCAAAGATCTCACCTATCGTATCCCTCTAGCCTCATGCTTTGGGGCGAATTCTGTTACACATAAATCTCGTCATCATCATGTGATGAGGTCCCAAACATCATTTATTGCCCTAAATCCCAAGTTATGAAGTGAAAATACTAGCCCTAACTTTAGTCTTGCATACAAAAATCTAGCACCGCTCTTATCCTTATTACAAGGACCGTTACTCCTTTCATTAAACTTTGGTAATGCTCACTGTCTCTTGATAGTAAGCGATGCCACTGCTTTTTCCCCTTGTTCAATGTGTAGTTCTACCCTGTAACCTCTTTGTCATAGAGGAGAAGAAGCGTTGCCTGAGTTAAAAAGCAAAAAAAGAGAAGTTTCCATGAAGCTTCTTGAAGGAAGACTTCATGGAAACCTCATCCCTACTCCTTAGGACCACTTGGACTCGAGATCCATCCTTTTTCGGTCTCCCTTCCACCTCGCCCACCATTTACTCAACCATCCCTATCCTCCCAAGGCCTATAAAACTAGGCTCTGTTACCACCTAAGTTGTACTTAGTGGTTTTTTATCAAGTGAGCCTGGTGAACCGGACAAGGATAGCTTGTTCGGACTTTAGAAGACCTTCAGTCTTGCTTCTAGAAAACTTTGTTGTACCATATCACATGTTCATACCCCCTTGGGGGAGTTGTAATAAATGTTCTAGCATGATAGTGTCTCTAAAATACTCGGTCTCTTAGACTTTATTTGTCAATACGATCAGCCCAAGGTGTTTTTCTCCCTTGCTTATTATTGGCTGTTGAATAAACGACTGATAATTTCTGAGTTTTTCACTCCATACCTCCAAAGTTGGGGTGGTTGGCTTCGCATTTAGGCCTATTGAGGTTATTAGATTCTATTTGTCAATGTATAAACATGCTAGGAATCATGGTCGAGTCATATGAACATGTCTAAGTCCCCCTAGGTTTTTTCAACTTTTTAAATTTTTTAATTTTTTCAGTATTTTTTATTAAAATTTAATTCTTCCAAAACTTACGCTATTTTTTAATAGTTTGATTAGAAAAATTGTTTTTGTAGTAAAAGTGGGCCAAATAATCAGTTTCATTCATGGAGGTGCTCATTTTGAAGCTAAGAGCACCATGTAAACCCATGGACCCACTTTTTTCAGGTTTTGAGTGATTTTCCATCACTGAGGTCAGAAAACCCCAAAAAATCAATTATTGATTATTTTAATTAATAAATTGATGAATAATGGAGCAAATCCAAAATCCTAGAAAAGTGGATTCTCAGCTGATTTGATTGAAATCAGTCAGATCTAAACCAGATTGACTGGTTCTGACAAATCCTTGACTGAAGGATGTGATCTGGATAGATCCATATTTGATCTTCAGCATCCTTTATGGGGAATTGCACCCTCTCTCTCTCCTCCACATGTGTGGGCTCTCCTGGAAGCTCTATGGATTGATGTGTCAGTCTATGGATTGATGTGTCAGTATGTGGGTTGATGTGTCAGCTCAATCAGCCCCCCGATTGACAAGTAGGCTCACTTCGGCTTCATATCAGCATTGATGGACTCTCCGTCAGCTATAGTGGTCTGTCTCCTTGGGATTTGTGACCCCTGGGATGGATCTCCTGTTTTTTGTATAAATAAAGCTCAGATCACCTCTTCCAAGAGTTAGAAATGGAATTGAGGTGTTGTTTCTCTTGTACTGTGTTATTGTTTATTATTCTGGAATAAAGAATCTTTGGAGGCAAGATCTATGGTGTAATTCTCTTCATGTGTGGATGGTGATTGTCAAATGCTTATGAGGTATAATCTGTGTTATTTATCATTTGCTTTTGCTGGCTAATTATTGGCCTTGAAGGAGAGAGATCCCTCTTGTTAGGATAAGATTTTATTCTAGTTTGATTTATGCTCTTACTGCTGCTTGTTTCAGATCTATTGGAGTCATATGTATTTTATGTTTAATTGCATGCTTTCCAATTATCTCTTCCAGCAGCACCTATGTTTTAACCATCTGTTCGTGCAAGGATTTCTAAGTTGTAGGTGATCTCACTTGTAGAAGAGGTTGACCTGGTTTGCATCTTCCTCATCTTCAATATCTTCTGAATGACATATTCCCTTGATGTTCCACCAAAGAAGACTCCAAATCCCAACATTCCCAGGCTTCCAGCACTCTTTCTCTCTCTTTCTCCTTCAAAAAAATCAATTTTCTTACGTTGTTATTGTGTTCTAAAGCTTTGTTATCATTTGGATCTGTTATATCAATGTAAAATCTACATAGATCTGCTATTTCAAAGCTCATAGTCTATATCTCAATTCTGAAAAGTATCATTAAGCATTCTAGATCTAGCATAAGGAAATAGTTCATTTTGCATGGCAAGTTAAAGAAAATCAGTAGGTCGCATGCTCTAGATTTCCTTTTATGTTTTAAAAATATTAAATACAGAAATCAATGCATATTTCATTATCTGCACAAACAACAAGACAAGATCCCAAGAAAAGCTTGCTTTCCTTGGTTCCTTTTTCACATGTTTAGCTAGTTTTAACTTAATCTTTTTTTAGTTAAGGTTGGCTGATCCAAAGTTACTCTTAAAGTGATTTTGGAAATATGTTATTCTAACATGCTTTTGTTTTTTACCAGGTGTAACATAAAATAAAATAATATTCTATTTGAAAGTGGCCTTAGGAGCGTTCAAATCCCCCCAGGGGTCTCCCCTTTCACTAAAATTTAAAATTTTTGCAGAGTTCTAAGATCTTGGTTTCATCATATATAAGGACCAAGAGGTTTCTAATATTTCATCTTTCTTATATTGTAACCAATAATAATAATTTTCTTTTTTTTGAGTAGGCTCTTTCGAGCCCGCTCCCCATCCCCCCACGGGGGATCTGCGTCTGTTTCACTTTTTTGCTTTTTTCCCTTTTTCCACTCTAGTTTAGTACTGACATGCAGGATTGTATACTTTGATATAATTTTTCATTATTCCATACTTTAATTTCAAAAGTAATCATACTACTTACCCCACAACTTCCCTATTGACCCGCAAGGGGAAAGAGATGCATGGTAGGACTAATTAGAAAATTGACATTGTGTATCTTTGATTTCTTTTTCATCAATTATTTTGTTAGCCATAATAAAATTAACCCCTACTTGATTCCCTGATTGAGATCCACTTGGATCGAAAGAGGTTCCTGGAGGGTTCTCTTTCTAACAAGAACACATATCTTAAAATCTACTAAAAATAACGAAGACTCTAGTGTGTATGCTCTGTACTTGGCTGCGGTTCATCCGATCAGTCAAGCTGCATCAAAAGCACTTGAGTGACTAGATTAATTAGTATTCATCTCCCAAATTGACAAACCATCAGGCAAAAATCCAACGCCTCGAACAAACTGTAAGAGGTGGAAAAATACCCAAAGGAGTGGGAATAACTGGAAAGTGACCTCGAGGTGTCAATCTCTGTCACACCCTGACGGGTGCGTTATGAAAAATAGTCTTTGAGACTCCGTTCCAACCCACAAACACCTTGCAGGTAGCCGTGAAAGTTCACTTTTGGACATACTCCAAGTACCCCTCGGCTATATCTGGAGTCCCCTTTTCGCCTAATTTAATTCATTCACATTCCAAATTAATTTAAAATCTACCAAGAGACATTTGCAAAACATTATTTCAAGTGCATGCAAGGACATTATTTTCTCTGTTGACTCCATTTAAGGCACTGGTGATTTATTTCTTTCCATTATATATATATTGAGCGTCATTACTGTGCTTATATGCTTTAAATCTTGCATCTTGTTATCTTTTGTTTCCACTGGTTAATTTCAAAACTCCTAAACAACTTAATCAATATAACACCCTCACACTAAGTAGTTAGCCTTAGTAACTTAATAGGGTCTACCTCCTTTGGCTTCGTTAGGAGTTGAGCCTAAATGAAGGATTCAAGACCAAGGTGACAGCCTTGACTCAAGACTTTCCTCTAGGGACACACCAAGTGGCTTGAAGATTTCCGCCATGTAGCCCAGGTGTGTGAAAGGAGGCAACACTTTTTGGCGCCATTACCAGGGATAAATCTTTTTATTCCCTAATACGGCTTTTGTTTTCTTCCTTTTTGTTTTTTCTTTGCTTAATGAATGCTTACAGTAGATCTTTAATTTTCATCTGGCAACTCCATTGACTTTTTGTTTAGTTTTTATTTTTTCAAAGAAAAGAAAAAATTATTTTTTGTGAAAAGATTTATAAATGCTTATTTTTCTTTTTCACATGCCGACTCCATTGAAGGGATAAAACCTTGTTTTGTCATAAATTTGTTGAGACTTGTTGTGTGTAGATGAGCTCATACGACATAGTAAAACCTTAAAATGCTCATTATTCGACAGCTCTGCTTCAATACAAAATACATGGTTGATATATGCTACTGATAGGCCATTATGGATGATGAAGATTATGGTGCTTTAATTTCTAATGCATATCCTTCCATCGATTTCTCGGGTATCCCGGGTTTTCCTAACTATGAAACATATCTCCAAGATGAAAGATATTCCTAGGCTCCGACCTTTTATGGAAATGGCGATTCAACTGTTTGTCACATCAATATATTTGTTTTTGCATTTGTGACAAAACTCAACATACTTCATGGGGATAATGTGATGCGAATCTTTGCTCATTCTTTGAAAATAAGGCTTGGACATGGCTTTGTGGTCTTCCTGATAAATGCATTACCTCCCATGGAGATTTGTGTGCTATGTTTTTTGAGAGGTGGCATGATGGTGAGGGATATATGATGACAGTTGTAGAAAGGACCCTCACCTACCTAAATGAGATAAAGGAGCCCATGAATTCCATTGTAGATGAGGACACGCAGGATGATCCTATTGAAGACCTTCAGGAGGAGCCTGTTAGTGCCAAAAATTGTTCTCAGACTACTAAAGAACAAGCCAACAGAATCTCATAAAATAAAATTAAGTAAAATAGGTTTTATGGTTTTGGTTTTAAAATATTGATCAGCAAGGAGGAAATAAACATCCACAAGCTCATACAGAATTGAATCATGCAAGTTGGATAAACTCGGGATCAAACACATCCCAATAAGCCATAAACATTACACATGGAATACTAATTCCACCCACAGGCTACAAGCATTTACATGAATAAAACTTTAAACAGGAAATGAAATTGTAGACTGAGAAATCAACCAGATCAGAAATGAAAAAGCATGATAGGTAAAAGGGCTTATCAGTTTATATATAATCAATAACAGTCATCCACTTACATAAGAG
This sequence comes from Pseudotsuga menziesii, assembly GCA_001517045.1. Classification (NCBI taxonomy): domain Eukaryota; kingdom Viridiplantae; phylum Streptophyta; class Pinopsida; order Pinales; family Pinaceae; genus Pseudotsuga; species Pseudotsuga menziesii. The sequence goes on along the minus strand of LPNX010860579.1, from coordinate 718,709 downwards.
TTATAAGTGCTACCTTGAGAAATCAAAGCTTCAAAAGCCTCTCCTTGAGTGAAAAATCCCCCCACAAAACTGTATGTTTGTCTTCCTTTTATCATTACAAAAGTAAATTAGTTCCATAACTACATTCTAGGTCGAAATTTGAAATAGTTACATCAATTAGTTACATGATAACTTAAAATCTTTAAAGACAATTAACCCAAAAATAACAAATCAGATTTGGGAAAATTTGGCGAATTTCTGAAATTGGGGTCTCAAAGACACCTTCATATCTCTCGATCCGGAACACCTGTGCAAAACCTGAGAGAGGTTTTTGTGAATGAGTCTATTTTTGACAAAAACCTCTTTTTGTTTTCCTTAATTCATTTTCAGCTCCTCATAATATTCTCCTAATGACAATGACAAAAACAGGAAAAACAGAGCTGCTACAAGAATCTCCTCATGGAAATATTTGACAAAGGACTCAAAAATGAGAGTTAGATTATAAATCAAAACTTGGAATAAACTTTTATTATAAATTTTTTAAAGATTAAAGATGTACATATTAACTAATAATCCCAAAAGACAAACCTTAAAACTAAAATAATGAAATGATTCAACCATTAAAAGCATTAAATCCAACCAAAATTATTGATTGTCAAAAATTCTTAAAATCAACATAAAATATAAAATAATTTTAAAGCAATGGTTGAAAATTAGGACAAAAAGAACAAATAAACTAAGAACAAGATCTAGTTATAACATCTGACTCTTGCTGCGAGATGAAGTCCTCCTTGTGAGGCTTCAAGAACCTGTAGACCGTGTGCCTTATTCATTGGGTGATGGAGTCATTTACCAAATCTCTGCAAATTTGTCAAACTCTGAACACATACCTCTAAAATGAAAAAATACTGCTACAAACTAGCATACTGAAAATAATCTACATACTCGTGTAGCGAGCTTATTCTGCTATTTACTCCTACTTCTAATTGTAGGAAACAACCCAATCAAGTGTAATCATACTTCCAGTGAAGCCAAGAAACCATTTGACTGAGAATCATAATTTCATGCATGCTACTGTTTGAGAAAACCCACAAAAGATGTGATAAATGCAACAAAGAGTCTGTAGGCAGCTGATACTTATGACTAGAAATAAGAAGTATGCCAAAATATGGAGCATTAGAAACCTTTGAAAAACACAACTCCATCCAAGAAGCCACGGGATCATGAAATTTCCAATTTAAAACTTCAATGTCTTCATTATATTCATCATAAAGTGAAGCATTCTCTTCCTCTCCATTGTTGTTCTTTTTAAACTTTGGATCAAGAATGGAAACCAAGGGCTTTTCAAACTACTTCTTGACCTTTAAATAAAACCCTTGATCAAAACTTGAACAAATAAAATTCTGAAAGTGACCATAAGTCAAGAATGGAAACTTATTTCTTATATCAATAGTAAGAGGTTGAAAAGAAACAACTTCTTCTTCATAACATGATAATCTCATAGCAGGAACTAAGAAATTTCTACTATAATCCACTGAAAGTATATTATCATCGAAAAAGTCAGCAAACTGATATGAAGAATCAACAGAAGCGTCATTTATATCCTTGTTCATATGAAAATCTAAAAATGATGAAGAAAACTGTCTTAAATTTGAATGATACCTACGTTCTTCTTCCTGTTCATAAGCTTCCATATCTTCAATATGAGCCTAATCTCGAAGCATTTTGCAAGATCAGATGTTCTCCTCCACTCCTTTTGCATCCTTAAACAGTTGTCTTAAAGATCATGGTTTCCTTTCTAATAGGAAAAAGGCAAGATATGAATGTTGAGCCATAACATAATATACCATAGCAAGTTTTTCTGAAGGTCTGATCTCCATAGGCATACTAATATAAAAACTTTGAAACCTCCAATTAAATTTAGTAATTGGCTCATCATTTTCCCTTTTCAAACTATAAAATTCAGAAATAAATTGATCATAAGATTTATTCTTACCCCAATACTTCAAAAATACATCATGTAACTCTTCCCATGATCCAATTGAATCAAATTTTAAATTTCAGAACCAAAACCCAGCATCTCGAGTAAAAGATTTCGAAAATAACCTTATGACAACATCCTCATGCATGATTTCAAAATTATCAATGAAATTATGAAAAGATTCTAAATGCTTCTCTATTGTAATATGGTCTTTTCCAGTAAAATGGGGAAGATATTCAACAAAGTAGGAAGGGTAAGGATGTAAGAGAGATGGTAGCCTAAGAGGTCTAAACATCTTCTGTCTGAGTCTAGATTGAAAATCTGTGAGTTGAAAATGAGGTTCAACAAGTTGTTCGCAAGTTTCAGCAGTGATGGTAGAAGGTAATAGATCAGCTTTATTCTCTACAAGATGACCAGAATAATCAGCTTCAAGAGATATGGGTATATGTATATCATGCTACACATGTATTTCAAATGAAGGAATAGGATCAACATCAATAAAACAAGAAGAATGCAGATTTTCTTCTTCCAAAGAGGGATATGTACTTGAAGGTTTATGATCATCGGAATAGACAAAACAAAAAATAATTCTTTTGACATGCAATGGGAAAGACAATAAATAAATGATGAATAAGAACAAAACCTCACAGCAGAAAGTAACAAGCTGATACCTAGTCTTTCCATTTGGCTTCTTCATTTTTCTGTCAACAAAATTCTCCTTGCAGTGGAATCTTTAATCGTGGAGTTGCCGATGAAAAATTGTAGTCTAAAAGATTATCTGACTTTGTTCACCTCTCAAAATCAGATGAATAATGATATCTCAGGGAAGATATACTTCATCTTCGTCCCCGACAACGACGCCAAAGATGTTAGTGCTAGAAATTGTCCTCAGACTACTAAAGAACAAGCCAACACAATCTCATAAAATAAAATTAAGTAAAATAGGTTTTAGGGTTTTGGTTTTAAAATCTTCATCAGCAAGGAGGAAATAACATCCACAAGCTAATACAAAACTAAATCATTCAAGTTGGATAAACTGGGGATCAAACACATTCCAATAAGCCATAAACGTTACACATGAAATACTAATTCCACCCACAGGCTACAAGCATTTACATGAATAAAACTTTAAACAGGAAATGAAATTCTAGAATGAGCAATTAACTAGATTAGAAATGAAAAAGCATGACAGGTAAAAGGGGTTATTAGTTTATATATAATCAATAATAGTCATCCACTTACATAAGAGTTATAAGTGCTAGCTTGAGAAACCAAAGCTCCAAAAGCCTCTCCTTGAGTGAAAAATCCCCCACAAAACTGTATGTTTGTCTTTCTTTTATCATTACAAAAGTAAAGTAGTTCCATAACTACCTTCCAGGTCAAAATTTGAAATAGTTACATCAATTAGTTACATGATAACTCAAAATATTTAAAGACAATTAACTCAAAAACAACAAATCGGATTTGGAGAAATTTGGTGAATTTCTGAAATTTGGGTCTCAAAGACGCCTTCATATCTCTCGATCCGGAACACCTGTGCAAAAAATGAGAGAGTTTTTTTGTAAATGATTATGTTATTAACAGAAACCTCTCTTTGTTTTTAAAAATTCATCTTCAATTTATCGGAATAGGTTCTGCAAATTTGTGACTAAAACAAAAAAATATTAAATAATTCAAACCCTGAAAATAGGCCACAAAGATAAATTCGAATATCTCAAACGATAATAGCTGTTGTAAAATGGAGAGAAGTTTTTGTGAATGATCCTATTTTGGACAAAAACCTCTTTTGGTTTTCCTGAATTCATTTCCATCTCCTCCTAATCGGCTCCCAATGAAAATAACAAAAACAGGAAAAACAGAGCCGCTACAGGAATTTCCTCATGAAAATATTTGACAAAGGACTCAAAATGAGAGTTAGATTATAAATCAAAACTTGGAATAAACTTTTATTATAAGTTTTTGAAAGCTTAAAGATGTACATATTAACTAATAATCCCTAAAGACAAACCTTAAAACTAAAATGATGAAATGATTCAACCATTAAAAGCATTAAATACAACCAAAATTATTGATTGTAAAAAATTCTTAAAATCAACATAAAATATAAAATCATTTTAAACCAACGGTTGAAAATTAGGACAAAAAGAACATTTAAACTAAGAACAATATTTAGTTATAATAGAGCCCATGATTGAAAATATTGTTGAAGACTCTCCTCATGTCACCATAGCTGAAAACATTGAAGATTTGAGGTATTCTCAGTTGTGTTGCAATGTTGATATTTATCCAGAAAGCCCTCTAGAGAAACCCACTGAGCAACACATTCCAAGTGGTCCCATTGAATATGTCCAAAAAGTTTCCTTGATTGAAGATAATATTGAATATCCTCTTCATGATATCATAACAGAAGCCTATAAAGAAACTTATGATAAGATCAGTATGGTGTGTGGTGACACTATACCTTGTTCTCCTCATGTTGATGAAGGTGTGGAAAGTTTATTTCCTTGTAGCATTATTTCTAAAGAAGATTTTTATGAATACAAGGAATACATGGATAGGTAGGAGCATGACGCCATGGATGAAGAGTCCCCCACATATGACATGGATGGGAGTGATGGCTATTGGAATTTCATAGATAATCCAACTTGTGAAAATAATATTAAGAATTCCATCCATGGTATGTCCAGCAAGGGGATTGTCTATTCAAAAAATTATGGAAGTCCAATCTACGATACATCCATAGAAGGGAGTGTGGATACCTGGGAAAATATTAGTATGGAAGAGGAGTATTCAGAATTTTCACATGATCATTTAGAGTCATATCATGTAGATCCGCACAAGGGTATCAGTAATGAAAAAATTGAGAAGCAGTGTTGTGAAAATTCAGATGTGATGCAGTTAGTGGAATACCAGTCTCAACCATCTTTTTCACATATAGAGGTTCCTTATGATTTGGAGCTACTTGGGGCTTGTGCAACGAGTTATCATTTGATAAGCCCCGGTGATCAGTATGATGATGTAGTCAGTTTGCCTCATCATTCTGATTGGTATATAAGTCCTATCCAGTCATGGATAGAAGCAGCTTCCATGAGCACATACAAGTTGGGAAAGATTTGTTATGACATTATTCATGCCTATGATCTCCCATCCATCCAACCCATTCTGAATCATAACGTAGGTTTGCATTTTATAAATAAGGTATCATTACTTTGGCTGGTAACCAAAGAAAAGGAATTTTTTTTTCATGTTAATAAAATGCTTAGGTGGTTACATTGGATTTTTTATTACACCTAAGCTTTTTATATCATGCTTAGAGTAGGAAAATATGCTCCTAAAAGAGAGCATTTACTTTCTGCATATATGTTTTGTACTTAGTTATAATAATTTTTTTTCATTAGTTAATTACATTTATTTTGTTTAAATAAATCAGCTTAATGGTTCATTTGGTTTTTATATAAATCTTGCACTACTGAGGTTTTCTTGTCAAGTTGAGATGTTTTTACAGGGTATATAAACTAGATATTCTGGTGTTCTCATATCCTCTCCTTGCCTTAAAGACCAAATTGAGCACACGTCCCATAGTTGGAGCCTAAATGTTGCCACCTAAGTTGTATTTAGTGGTTTTTTATCAAGTGAGCCTGGTGAACTAGACAAGGATAGCTTGTTCGGACTTCAGAAGACCTTCAGTCTTGCTTCTGGGAAACTTTGTTGTACCATATCACATGTTCATACCCCCTTGGGGGAGTTGTAATAAATGTTCTAGCATGATAGCGTCTATAAAAGACTCAGTCTCTTAGAATTTATTTGTCAATGCGATCGTCCCAGGGTGTTTTTCCCTTGGTTATTATTGGCTATTGAATAAACGACTGATATTTTTTGAGTTTTTCACTCCATACCTCCAAAGTTGGGGTGGTTGGCTTGGCATTTAGGCCTATTGAGGTTATTAGATTCTATGTGTCAATGTATAAACATGCTAGGAATCATGGTCGAGTCATATGAACATGTCTAAGTCCCCCTAGGTTTTTTCAATTTTTTTAATTTTTTAATTTTTTCAGTGTTTTTTATTAAAATTTAATTTTTCAAAACTTAGGCTATTTTTTAATAGTTTAATTGGAAAATTTGGTTTTGTAATAAAAGTGGGAAAAATAATCAGTTTCAGTCATGTAGGTGTTCATTTTCAAGCTAAGAGCACAAGGTAAACCCATGGACCTACTTTTTTTTAGGTTTTGAGTGATTTTACATCAAAAAATCAATTATTGGTTATTTTAATTAATAAATTGATGAATAATGGAGCAAATCCAAAATCCTAGATCAGTGGATTGTCAGCCAATTTGATTGAAATAAGTCATATCTAAACCAGATTGACTAGATCTGACAAATCCTTGACTGAAGGATGTGATCTGGATAGATCCAGAGTTGATCTTCAGCATCCTTTATGGGGAATTGTTCCCTCTCTCTCTCCTCCACATGTGTGGGTTCTCCTAGAAGCTCTGTGGATTGATGTGTCAGTCTGTGGATTGATATGTCAGCTCAATCAACCCCCCGATTGATAAGTAGGATCAGTTCGGCTTCAGATCAACATTGATGGACTCTCCCTCAGCTGCAGTGGTATGTCTCTTTAGGATTTGTGCCCCCCTTGGGATGGATCTCCTGTTTTGTGTATAAATAAAGCTTATATCACCTCTTCCAAGAGTTAGAACTAGGATTGAGGTGTTGTTTCTATTTTATTGTGTTATTGTTTATTATTCTGGAATAAAGAAGCTTTGGAGGTAAGATATATGGTGTAATGCTCTTCATGTGTGGATGGTGATTGTCAAATGCTTATGAGGTATAATCTGTGTTATTTATCATTTGCTTTTGTTGGTTAATTGTTGGCCTTGAAGGAGAGAGATCCCTCCTGTTAGGGTAATAGTTTATTCTAGTTCGATTTATGCTCTTATTGTTGCTTGTTTCATATCTATTGGAGTCATATGTATTTTAAGTTTAATTGCATGCTTTCCAATTATCTCTTCCAGTAGCACCTATGTTTTAACCATTTGTTTGTGTAAGGATTTCTAAGTTGTAGGTGATCTCACTTGTAGAAGAGGTTGAGATGGTTTACATATTCCTCATCTTCAATATCTTCTGAATGACATAGTCCCTCGGTGTTCCACCAAAGAAGACTCCAAAGCCCAACATTCCTAGGCTTCCAACACTCTTTCTCTCTTTTTCTCCTTCAAACAAATCAATTTTCTTACCTGGTTACTGTGTTCTAAATATTTTCTATAATTTTGATATGTTATATCAAAGTAAAATCTACATAGATCTGCTATTTCAAATCTCATAGTCTAGATCTCAATTCTGAAAAGTATCATTAAGCATTCTCGATCTAGCATAAGGAAATCATCCGTTTTGCATGGCAAGTTAAAGAAAACCAATAGGTTGCATGCTCTAGATTTCCTTTTATGTTTTAAAAACATTAAATCTAGGAATCAGTGTATATTTCATTGTCTGCAAAAACAACAAGCCAAGATCCCAAGGAAAGAAAGCTTTCCTTGGTTCCTTTTTCACCTGTTTAGCTAGTTTTAACTTAATCTTTTTTGAGTTAAGGTAGGATGATCCAAAGGTACTCTTAAAGTGATTTTGGGCATATGTTATTATAAAATGCTTGTTATTTTTTAATAGGTGTAATAGAAAATAAAAGAAGCTTTTGTTCGAAAGTGGACTTAGGAGCATTCAAATCCCCCTAGGGGTCTCCCGTTTCACTAAAATTTAAAACTTTTGCAGAGTTGTAAGATTTTGGTTTCATCCCGTATAAGGACCAAGAGGTTTATGATATTTAATCTTGCTGATATTGTAACCAATAATAATATATATATATATATTTTTTTTGAGTAGGCTCTTTCGAGCCCGCTCCCCATCCCCCCACGGGGGATCTGCGTCTGTTTCACTTTTTTGCTTTTTTCCCTTTTTCCACTCTAGTTTAGTACTGACATGCAGGATTGTATACTTTGATATAATTTTTCATTATTCCATACTTTAATTTCAAAAGTAATCATACTACTTACCCCACAACTTCCCTATTGACCCGCAAGGGGAAAGAGATGCATGGTAGGACTAATTAGAAAACCGACATTGTGTATCTTTGATTTCTTTTTCATCAATTATTTTGTTAGCCATAATAAAATTAACCCCTACTTGATTCCCTGATTGAGATCCACTTGGATCGAAAGAGGTTACTGGAGGGTTTTCTTTTTAACAAGAACATGTATCTTAAAATCTACTAAAAATAACGAAGACTCCAGTGTGTATGCTACGTACTTGGCTGTGGTTCGTTCGATCAGTCAAGCTACATCAAAAGCACTTGAGTGACTAGATTAATTAGTATTCATCTCCCAAATTGACAAACCATCAAGCAAAAATCCAACGCCTCAAAAAAACTATAAGCAGTGGCAAAATACCCAAAGGAGTGGGAATAACTGGAAAGTGACCTCGAGGCGCTGATCTCTGTCACACCCTGATGGGTGCATTATGAAAAATAGTCTTTGAGAATCCATTCTAGCCCACAAACACCTTGCGGGTAGCCGTGAAAGTTCACTTTTGGACATACTCCAAGTACCCCTCGGGTATATCTGGAATCCCCTTTTCACCTAATTTAATTCATTCACATTCCATATTAATTTAAAATCTACCAGGAGACATTTGAAAAACATTATTTCACGCACATGCAAGGACATTATTTTCTCTGTTGACTCCATTTAAGTCACTGGTGATTTATTTCTTTCCATTATATATATATTGAGTGTCATTACTGTGCTTATATGCTTTAAATCTTGCATCTTGTTATCTTTTTTTTCCACTGGTTAATTTCAAAACTCCTAAACAACTTAATCAATATAACACCCTCACACTAAGTAGTTAGCCTTAGTAACTTAATAGGGTCTACCCCCCTTGGCTTCATAAGGAGTTGAGCCTAAACGAAGGAGTCAAGAACAAGGTGACAGCCTTGAATCGATACTTTCCCCCAAGGACACACCGAGTGGCTTGAGGATTTATGCCACGTAACCCAGGTGTGTGAAAGGCGGCAACAGGCTCATAGCCCATGGTTGAGAGAGAGGAAAGTTATGTTGTTGCATTGAGATTCTTGCCTAAATCAGTAGGGTGAGCATAAGAGGAGCAAGTTGGAGCTTTTGGGGACAAGGCATTGGCATGTGAAGGAGCCTAACAACAATAAATGAAGGTTGTAATATTTCTTCTTCATCTTTAGTGCAAAGTTGGTTCCTTTTTCGTAAAGTATGTTTTGAAATAATCATGTATTTTACTGTTGGATTTCTTAGTCACTGACATAGATTTGTGGATTATATTCTATTGCTTTTGATCTTGTTTGCTAGTTTCATGTGATTGTTTAGGTACATCCATGAAGAGACATCACCATAGGAAATAACTACACCACTCCATCAAAGGGACTCATTCCATATCTCCACAACTTCTAGGGGAAGTATTCCAACTCTGTTGTAACTCATTTGTTCTAGATATGAACCATTCGGACTAGACGAACATCTCTTGTCCACAAGAGGTTCATCTTTCCTAGAAACACCTAGACACCTAAGTTGATCCAGGAGTTGCAGGAGACCAACACCAAGGAATCATGGGTTCTTGAAGTTTGGATGGATAGTATTCTGGAAGGATATATTACCGAGTTCATGGTTGATGCCACCAAGTCCTATAGCGAGGCAGAAATAGAATTTTTCAACAAACCCAGAGGAAGGTTCTTGTTGTCTCTAAAATTGTCAATTAATATTCTTATAGGTGAAAAGGGCATACACAAGATGCACCTAGAGTAGTAGAACTTTGGTGTGCAAAGGCAGTGGATACCGCAACAAAAAGGGGGACACAAATGGGAAAAAAAGGCATAGATGGGTACAAGTTTCGATGAGACTGTGAGAGAAGTCGAGGAAGAAAGTGGTCTTATGAGGAGAGGAGAAAGGTTTTAACAAGAGAAGCGGAAGATGACATGGGAAGTTCCTATTGCGATCGAAACAGAAGACCAAACGGGATGAATCGACCCTACAGTGACGAAGAGGTCAACAGACCCTAACTACGCCTAGGATAGAAGTAAGATCAAACCCCAACAACAACGTACCCACACCTTCATGCACTACTCCAAATTTGGGAAGAAACACAAGTCCCATGTTGACTTGTCTGACGTGCCAACAAAATTCTAGTAGTAGATCAGCATCTGTAGGAAGAAGGCCCAGGATGGAGGGCGATAATACAAAGTTACCTTTGTTCCATAGAAACAGGACTGATGATCTTGAGCAGTACTAGTTTTTATGTGAGGTAGTATGGACTATCAGACATAATACTAATGATGCTGTCAAGAAGGATCAATTGGCAACCACTCTTTGGGGTCGTCCATTGGATTGGTAAATTAAATTCATACAAGTCCCTATGGAGACCCCTGCAAAAACATTGGATGAAGTCAGGAAAGGACTAATTGAAGAATTTTGAAAGCACAAATTTGAAGAGTAGTATATTACCGAGTTAAAGGAGATTAAATAATTTTCTAATGAAACTGTTTGGGACTTTGACCAGAGATTTAAGACACTAATGGAAAAAGTAAGTTTCGACATGAGCGACATTCAGCACAAAGAATGGTTTATTGCAGCATTGGTATCTCATATTTGGCAACCGTTAATGAAGTAGAAGATTGTGACATAGAGCGAGGGTCTGGAGGTCACAATGAAGTTAGAGGCATCACCTATTGGAGAAAGTGTAGCTGGCATGAACCAAATTCAGGCGTAGATGGAAAACTTGATGCTTCAGCTACAAGAAATTAAGAAGGGGAAAGAGAATCGCGAAGATATTTGGTGCACTCGATGTCGTGCAGATGGACACACCAAGAATAATTACCTTGAATTCCAAAATTATCTTCTATCTAGGGAACCAAACCCATTAAGTTGCGGCAATGTAACATGGTGCCACATATGCCAAGTCTATGGGTATTTCCATGAAAAATGTGGATACATGCAGAAGATGGTCATGAAGATGGAAAATTTATATTCTTCATTTTTTCGATCTGTGGGACATGAAGATAAAGATTGTTGTGCATATGAATTCCTTTAAGAAAGGACGTATGACTCCTACTACACCAATCACAGCTACAGCCTCAGGTGGTATAATCTCTACCTCAACTGCAGTACACACCACCACCGCAGATGCAGTTTATACCATTGCAGCTGCAACTGTAGTTTGCACCGCAACCATAGTTCGCACCATAGCTGCAGTATAATCAGATGTCAATGGCTCCACCATAACCACAGTATGTTCAGGAAATGCATTGCATTCAGCAGCAGCCGAATCCCCCATTGCAACAACTAGCTCAGCCACAGTACCAACAACAAGGAGGATTGCGTGGAGGGTTCTGGGGAAGAGGACTCAGGACGAGGATTTGGTAGAGGAGGAGGATGAGGTTGTGGACCTATACAATGTCATGTACATACTACACTGTAATTGATCATACTGTCAATCACTGTCCATAGCTAATCACAAGATGGAAGGAAGGAAATGTTCCTTAGTTCCAAAATCAGAACCAATTGCAGAATCAAAATCAACTACACAACCAAAATTAGTTGCAAAACTAGGTTCAAAATCAAATTCCACTTCAGCATCAGACTATGAATCAACCAATGATTCCACCATTGAACCAGAATCCACCGTTGGACCAAAATATATCAATGAACCAGAATCAAGGGTCGACGATTGCGACGATCTCAACAAAACCCAAAACAAAGGATGTCGATGTCACTATTTTCACCCGCGGGGGTGCAATGACCGGAGAGGATGGGCCCTGACCATAGGTCTGACTAGCTGGGAAGAAGAAGGCACCGTTTGATATCTCCACTAAAAAATATACATTCTTTGAAGCGTGGGATGCAATTGGAAGAAATCCTGGTAAGTCACATGTTTACGAAATGTCCTCTGCTTTTGATTCTTCGTTGGAGGTAGGACCATCGCGATAGCATGGTACCTTGCAGAACTTATTTGAGAGCTGATTGTCGCTAGCAAGAGACTCTAATTATCTTACTGAGATTGAAAATTTGTTGCACCTCCCAGGTAAGGAGTGAAGGGACTCCATGGTGAACTCTTTACATAAGAAAAAGATGGGCAAATCAATGTGCATGGACATTCAGATAGGGGACTATGAAGTAGATTCAGTCATCCTAGATATAGGCTCAAATGTGAATATATTGACAAAGAAAACATGGCAGAAAATGGGGAGCCCGACGTTGGGTTGGTCCCCTGTGCAGCTACAATCCACTAATCACACCAAAGTACAACCAATCGGCCGTGTGTTGAACCTAATTGTAGATGTTGAAGGTATGAAGACCTACGGTGATTTCAATCTGATTGAAGTTGTTGATGGTGGAGGATCCTATCCTGCATTACTAGGGATTAGATGAGAAAATGATAGTATTGCAGTAATTAACTTCAATAAGTGGATGATGACATTTGAGAATAAAGACATCTGAGTCATCTCTCCTATGGATCCAAATGAAGGGAAAAGATATATTGAACCAATGAAGGATGAAGTTGTCGGGGGATGGGATCATGCTTACAACATCTTAGAGGATTACATTCACCAAACTGTTGATGGGGAACTTTCCTGGCGTAGTGCTAGCTCTATGTATTCTAATTCTAAGGATGCATTAGAGAACTAGAAAAATCCCATACACGAGCTGTCATTCAGGAAGTGCGGTTTGGTTACACAATCATTATGTCATGTTTTGAATGAGATTGTTTAATTACCACTATATGAGGGACATATCAAGATGTTTGCATTCTTAATGGAGTTTGAAGAGAAGGTATCAGAACCACAGCGATTGCTGGCTCTGGAGGAAGCACTGAAGGCTACTCCAGCACATTGGTGGGAGATTCATAAGAAGATGATTAATGGATCAATGCAATGTCGACAATTGGTTACATAGAGGTATATCACCCTAGGAAGTATGATGGGAGTACTGATCCCAGTGGTCACTGTTGTAATCTCACATATCATAGAGGGTTACCAATAATACACATTAAAGCATACATACATAACAGATACAAGAGACAAGAACATAGATGTAGAATAGTAGATTATATTATATCATGAGGGTCCATACAAACACAGAACTGAACCAAGTTCTCATCTGGCTCAAAAGCCTAATATATATGATTTACAAATAGTTACCTATAACTACCTGTCGGTTCGATCAACTGACACGACCTTATGCGGCTGACCTAATCTCTAATTAGTCGGCTATTTGACTTAGTCGGCTCATCGACTAGCTCCTCCAACATCTCCCCCAAGAACAAAATCTTTCTTCATCTAGAAGAATCAGGGGAGGTACTAAATTTTTTTACTGTCTAAGATAGTTATTTTATTGTTTGTTTTTCATGGGCTATGTAGTCAGATGGTTGGTCGCTTCTGTATGCATACTTCAATGATTGCTTCTGCTGTAACAGCTAGTTGGTGTTGAAATTCTGTCCAACTTTGTAGTACTTTTTGGATGTCGATGGTCAGTGTTGTGATGCTTGATAAAGTCAATATATTCTCCTGAATGAAAATGTATGCTATTCTTTCCAGGTTGGGTCACATGAACTGGTATTTTTCTTTTTTTGTTTCCAGTAGTATTTTCATCTGCGGGCAGATGGTATCTAGTTTCTCCAAGATTGGGAGTGCTTACTGCACCCACTGGTGTGCTTGTCTTTCGAGTCTCTGTGGTTTGGCTGTCTCCAGCATGATCTGATCTTGTATTGTATTTCTCACTGCTTATTTAGTGATTTTCCTCTTTTCCAATGCTTGAATATGTTCTCGAGTCTGTCAGGTCTGCTGAAATACTTGTTCATAATAAGTAGGCCAGTCCCAGAGTATCTCCTCTGTGATGACAGATTCTTCCATGTGGTCTTGCAGCACTTTGTAAGCTTCTGAAAATGGTGTGTACTGTTGCATTAATAATCTTGACGTCTCTTCTTTTTTCTCTTCTTTTGTATTTTGCATGTGTACTTGTAGGGTCGCCACCACACTCTCAAACAGTTGATATGCTTTTTCTAGTGGCTTGTCCATTCCAACTTTCATCGGCCTTGGTATTATAGATTGTGCTAAGTTTATACATTTTGATAGGAATTTGACTTGTTCATTCTCAATGTCATCGAGCTCCCTGCGTCTGATCTGGCTTCTTGTTTTTTCTTCAGTGGCCAGAGTTTCTAAGAGTTGTCCCAACTCTCCATCCTTTATCTTTGTTGCGTCGACTGCAGTAGTCGATCCAAGTTGGCTAATGTGGACCATTGTTGACTGTGATTATTTTTGGTGGTCCGTACTCTTTCTATCTCTTTTCCTCTTGTGTTTATGTTGTTCTACTTGTTGTTGTGCCTATGCATCTACAAGGGGCATACTCTCCTGTGGTTGATTTTCTTGTGGTGGGTTTTCTGGTTGTTGATCTGCAATGGTCAATGGAGCTTCTGGTTGAATTTCTTGGGTGAGCCCTGCAGCTGGATGTGTATCTGGGGGATTTTGTATAGAGGGTTAAGGTGCAGATGGTTAAGGTACAGATGTTTCAAGGTTTGGTAAAGGTTCTGGATTGGGAAGTGGATGTAGAGATGGTGAATGGTCGGGTGTAATTGGTGTAGTGGGGATATTTTCAGTTGGTATTGGGTCCTCGACTTGTGGTGGTGAATCCTTTGGGTCGTAAGAGAATAGGTTGTCGATTACCTGGTTGTTTTCTTCTAGGTTCTCTTCTTCCACGTCTCTTGCTAGCTCATTGGCTAATGGATGGCGTGGGATGTTGGCAGGGATAAAGGATGAAGTTTGACTTGCAACAACTTGAGATGTATTGTCGAGGTTCCTAAAAAATGTCAACTTTATAATTCCCACAGATCTTGGTTTCTTAGGTATTTGTCCAGGTTGTTGAGGAATGAGCTTCCTTGATCCACTAGATTTAATCAGTGGACATTTGGTGGTGATGCTCTAGACAGAGGTGAGTAGTTTAGGTAATTTTTCAATGTATGCCTGAAAATCATAGTCCTGGTTGAACCTCTCTTTTAAGGTTTTTGGCATAACATTTTTCCATATGTCAACTGGGCTTATGGTGGGTATCTGTGGATTTTCTTCCTATGTAATCTGGGTTAGAGATGGAAGTGGAGGTGTAGAAACTAAATCAACAATGTTTTCAGTTGTTGAAGGGTTTGTACTTTTTACCTTTTTCGGTCGACCTTGCTGTGCTCCTAACTCGACAAAGCGTTTGAACTGTGTCTCGACCAGAACTTTGTTCGCTACAGCGTCTTCTATGATGTCGACTGCCGTAGCTACTAGTTCGTCTTCATCTTCTCATTCTGAAAGGATTAGATTGCACTTCCCCTTCACTTTTGTCTCAGTTTCCTTTTTTCTTGCAGCTGCTATTTCCCTTGCTAGTTTTCTAATTTTGTCTTTGGTTATAGCATATTCTGGGTTACCGGATTCAATGTCTTCCTCCAGTCCTTCTCCTCCCTCCTATGGTTGAACTAGACTAATACTGTTCTGAGCTGGTCTTGTTACCTATTGTTCTGTCGATGTACTTCCCCTTAGGATCGTTGGTGGTATGATTGCTAATTATAGCCTGTTGGTGTCTTCTGCTAGTGTTTCCTCCGACACGAAGGTGCTGATGTGTAGTCAGAGTTCATAGTCCTCTTCCTTCTCTTGGTTTGTCAGTGGTTCTTCAATTGCTAGGTTTGAGTCCTTAGACTTTGTTGATATGGATAACTTTGTGCTAGATTGTCGAGCTAGCTCGCAGAAGATCTCTTCGACTGTTGGGTAATAGTTGAGAGGCTTTGCTTTTTATTTTTCTCCATGCATATACCAAAATGTAGTGTGGTTGAGTTCTAGTTGGATGTGTGCTATTTTTGGTAGAATTCATTGGATGTTCAGAGGCACCCTCCATCTAGTCGTCTAGATTTTCAGGTTTTGGAACCAGTTTTCCAACAGTACTTTTCCATTTTCTAACTCTTTCAATGTTCCAATCTACGCAAATGGCTTGAACCTCCACATGTGGAATTTTGTTGGTTCTTGGAACTTCTTGTCCCTGACTGGGCACAAGTGGTACATCACTATGAATATTATTAGAGATGGGAACCTTATGATCCTGACCGACTCCTAGTATTTCTCACAGATAGTTGTGAGCATGTTGACGACATACTAAGCCCATCTACACACTTTTCTGGTTTCTGCTATTGTGTCTACCACTTCTAGCATATCCAGCTTTAGGTCGCTCCCTCAACCTGTAGGGGTGAGCCTTGTTGCTATGATTTTGGCCATGATTTGTGGCGTCCAGGATTGTATTTGACTGATCATTGGGGATTTTGAAATTTTCCTTGATGGTGTTCCAGTCAATCGTTCTACCAGTCCTTCTTTTATGCCGACAGGGATTGGGTCGCCTTTGTTTGAGAGACCAGTCAGCCTGTATATGACTTCGCCAGATATTTCTACTAGCTTGTCGAAGTAAAATTTCCTGTTGTGGTATCGACTGATAATGAATTTTACCGTTGTTTCTTTCATTGCTCCAAAACTCACCATGAATGGTGTGTTCATGTAGTTCATAATGGAGTTGTGGTTTATCTTCTCTACTGCTTGTGTCATTTTCTTGTCGACATAGGCCCATTCCTTGATTTCGGCCCAAGTTTTCGCCCATGAGGTTTCTTGTACCTTGGCGTTCTTGATGTTTCTTAACCTTCCCATTAATGGAGTTTCAACAGATTGCAGTTCCTTTGTCTTTGCAGCTGTGGCTTTGGTTTTCTTTGGTGCCATCTCATCGGTCTCTTGGTTGAATTTTCTCACAGGTTCTTGTTTCTCAAATTTCTGGTTGCTGAATTGTTCTATCTCTTCAAAATACGATGAATGATCTTTTTCTGGTTCGATATTTATAGGTGGAGCAAGTGACATTTCTGTCGATGGATGTATTAATGGAGAAAGTGATGGTCCAGCATGGTCTCTGGAGTTTGAATTAATGGCGATTTGATTTTGGTGCTCCTTTTGACCATAGTCATGAAGGCATGATTTGACCTTCGGGGTCGTTGGTTGATGTTGATCATGTGGGTGGTTGATGGAGGTATGTCGATGGGTTTGATGTCGGTTGTCGAAGCGCTAGTTTCCTGTCATCTTGGGTTATGGTTGTTGGTTCTATTTTGTTTTTTTTGGGATTTTTAGATTTTTATAGTTTTTGTCTGACAGTTATGGTCATTATATTTATGTTTTTTCTTTTTTCTGAACATGTTTTAATTTTTGTACCATTTTAGTCAGGAACCATTAACAAGTTTCAGAAATACTATGCCTTGTAATGTCCTTAGTTAGACTGATCCATTGGCATGAATCTCTTCGACAATGTAAGGTCCCATCCATTCTGTATGTAACTTTTTGGGTTTTCCTTTTACTTGACTATTGTATAGTAAGGCGAGGTCCCCTACCGATAGATTTTTGTATTTGATATTGCGATCATGCCAAGCCTTCTACTATTGTTTTTGGATTTTTTGATGTTGTAGAGAAATCAGTCGATGTTCTTCTATCTTGCGTAATTACATCAGTAGGTCCTTCCTTCCGTGTTCGACATCGACATGTAAAATATCTTCTATGATAGGTGTTTGCTGTCAAAAATGTAGTGGAACAACTACTTCTTTTCTATAGACTAGTCGAAATGGTGTTTGGTCAGTCGAACGCTTGTATGTTGTTCTATAAGACCATAGTACTGGAAGTATCTTTTCATCCCAATCATATTTGTCGGTATTGCATATTTTTGTTAGGCCCTTTGTTAATGTTTTGTTAAATTCCTTGATTGCTCCATTCAACTGAGGGTGATCAGTTGTACTATGTCAGTGGTCAATTTTGAACTGGTCTGTTATTGTTTTGATGGTTTTGTTAATAAAGTGTGACCCTTGGTCACTGATTAGGGTTATTGGGCATCCAAATCTGGTAATTATGTTTTCATAGATAAATTTAGCAGCTACCTCATTGGAACATTTTTCGACTGGTTCTACTTTTTCCCACTCGGTTACATATTCTACTGCAGTTATTATGTACCTTGCACCTATTATTTTTCCTGGTATTAGGAATGGTCCTATGAAGTCGATGGCCCAAAATTCAAATGTCAAACTTGGGTTTACTGATATCAAGGGAATTTCTATACTAGGCAGAGGTCGACCTAGTCGTTGACATCTGTCACATTGGCTCACAAACTTTTTACAATCCCTGTATAGTATCAGCCACCATAGACCTGATTGTTTGATTTTCTTGGTAGTTGTGTCTACTTGAAAATGTACTCCCACTGGTCCACAGTGTGCTTCATACATGATATTATCTCTTTCATGTTCTAATACGCATCTTCTGAGGATGTCGTCTAGGCCCATTTTATATAAAAATCCATTTATGAGGCTATATGGTGCAACTTTCATAGCTAAGAATTGTTTCTTTTTTGTGCTCATGCCCTCTGGTGCTTGACCATTTTCTAAGAATTGAGCTATTTCATGTAATTCTGCTGGGAGTGCTCTTATTTGAAATAAGTGTGCATTTGGTAGGTCGTCGGCTCCTCTCTTATGTTGATCTGCGACAAGTGGTTGGGTTTGACATTTAATTTTCCTGGTCTAACAACAACTTAGAGTTTGAAGTCTTGGAATAGTAGTAGCCATCCACAAATTCTCCCATGGTGTAAGGGTTTTTTTACAAGGTATTTTAATGCTTGGTGGTTGGTATAAAAGATGAAAGGATTGGCTAGTAGGTAATGTCGATACTTCTGTAGTGCAAAAAACATTCATAATGCTTCTCTCTCTGTTGTCGAATAGTTTATTTCTTCTTTAATTAGTTTTATGCTACTTTAAACTATGGGGTAATTAATTCCATCATCCCCTAGTTGTGTTAAGATCACTCCTATTTCTAGGGCTGATGCATCAATGTGCACGTGGAATTTGATCGACCAATTTAGGAACCTTAGAATGGGTGCCTCGACTAGCTTCCTTTTTAGTGTTTCAAATGATATGTTACATTCATCTATCCAGTTGAACTTCTGATCTTCTCTTAATAGTTCTTCCAATGGATAGGTCATATATGAATAGTGTTTTATGAATTTCTTGTAATATCCTGTATGACCAAGTAGTACCCTGACTTGTTTTGGGTTCACTGGTGTTTTTAAGTTGAGGAAAATTTTTATTTTTGCAAAGTCAACCTTGATGCCTTCTTTGCATACAATGTGTCCTAATAGTATCCCTATACGGGTTAGAAATATGCATTTCCTTATGTTCAGAGATAGATGGATTTGTCACCATCGTTCCAACATGAGCCTTAGCCATTTGCAGTGATCTTTCAGCATAGAGTATATTTTCCAATCATCGAAGTATACTTCCATTGTTTTGTAGATATATTCTTGAAATGTTTTGACCACAATTTTGAAAAATACTGCAAGTGCATTTTTTATACCAAAAGGCATAACTCTATAGGAAAATGACCCGAATTCACATATGAATGTTGTCTTTTTCTAGTCTTCTTTGGCTATTGGTACTTGGTTGTAACCTAAGAATTCGTCTATAAACAAGTAGCATTCAGGTCCTGCAACTTCATTTAGGATTTCATTTGCATAGGGTCTTGGGAATGGGTCTTTTAAGGTGACTTTGTTTAATTCTCTGAAGTCGACATAGATCCTTAGATTTTTTGGGTCGTGTTTCTTTGGTTGTGCTACCATTGGACTTACCCATTCTGATTGGTTAATAGGGTAGATAATTCTTTCTATAAGAATATTATCAATCTCTTTCTTGACTATCTCTTTGTTCTTATGAGCTAATTTATATGGCCTCTTCGTTATAGGTCGGACATCAGGTTTAATGTCAATATTCATTTCCCCCATTTCATGGACCATACCTTTGAGATATTTGTAGTCTCTAGCGAATACATCCTAGAATTATTTTAGCAAGTTTACTATTTCGGTTGTTTGTTCTTCACTCCAGTAATCACCAATTTTTTCCGTTTTTGGTCGATAATCATTTGATATGTCAAATTCTTTAGTTTTCACTTTGGCATCTAACCATTCTGGTGATTTGGTTTCATTGATTGGTCGGCTCCATTCTTTAAACTGTGAAAATGTAGCAGGAAAGTCTGTTGCAGTCATTCAATCGGTTTCTTCTTTGTCGGCTATCTCGACTTTAAGTACTGTACGAATTGGTTTTGTTGTTTCTGAATGGTATGATTTCCATCAAAAGCTTTTCCCTTTTGGATTTTCATTTTCCATTTGTAGTATTGTTGAGTATGGTGTTGTCTTGGTTTGTATGTTATTACATGTTATTTTCGGTTGGTCATAATTTTGTGTTAGGGTATTGTTCCCGGTCTGTTCTATAAACGCTTTGATTTGTTTTGCAGTTTCGACTAACTTTTCATTTTGTGGTATAAAGCTGAAGTATTTGATGAATCTCTCTCTAAGTTCATGCCATAGAAATGTTTCACCCCATGCTTCTCCCATTTTGTACCATTTTTTTGGTAAGTTGAATAGAGTCGATGGAAACAATTGTGGCCATGTACGTTTGTCTTTGTACCCAAGTCTTTTCCACTCTTTTTCGCATCTTCTTATGTGCTCTTCTAGGTCAGTCCCTTGGATGAACATAGGTATTTGGGCTTGATTGGTTAGACTCTTTCCTCCAAATATTTCTACAAAGTAAGCCAAAGCTATTTTCCATGTTTGCAATCTTGATTGATGGGTATCCCATCATCTAGCAGCTTTTCCTGTGAAGGTTTCTACTAAGATTTGTAGTCGACCATGTTCACCAATGTTTTTAGATACTTGTTCTATATGCGTAACTGGTGACTCTCTTTATTTGTATATTGGGATTTTTTTGATACTTACATTTGTTGGTTTTAGGGTATTCCCTGCTTTTATTTTCAAATATTTTTGGGATGATGGAAACTAAGAAACATTGTTGGACTGGTTTCTTCTGCACTGTTTGAATGGTCCAACAACCTCTTGCTTGTGTCTCATAGTTTTCAACTTCCTAATCATATAATTCTACATCTAAGTTGTATCCTACTGAATCTTGATTTCCTAAGTGAATTTCACCATAGACATTGGGTTCTATGTAATCTTCATTATTTTTTATTTGATATAATTGTCAGATGACGACTTCTTCATCAATAGGTTCTATCCAAGGTTCTCCTTGGGATGGATGAATAGGTACTATAAATTTATGTCCATTCCCCTTTAGTTTTATCCTTTATTTATCCAAAGATATCGATGCTTTCATTTTTCTTGCCTAAGGTCGACCTACTAAACATGGGAAGGAATCGGATCCTTCCTTTGGGTGAATAATTTCAAAGTTGAATTTGGTCGATATTCCTTTTATTGTTGTATCGACATTTTTCCAAACTCTGATAGGTTCGATCAGACCTTCGTCACCTAATTTAAGGTATATTCCTGACTCATATAGTCAAGGTCTTCCCAATTGTTCCCAAGTGTCACAAGTCATAATGCTTACTTGTGAGCCAAAGTCAAGTACAACTTGTCGAACATGGTATCCTTCAATTTATAGGTCGACAAGTGGGTCAGCATCACTTTTGTCCTTTTGGTTTAGACTGCATATGTTTTTTGTTTGTTTTTCTATATTATTGTTGTGTTTCATATTAGACAATAATTCAATGAATTGAGAGACTGCTTTATCCTCTTGTATTCAACGTAATAATTCTTTAACTATGCTTTGTTGACTATCATTAGCTTCTTCTTGTCGCACAAATTCTTGAAATATATTTGTTGCGTCTTTATACAATTGTTTTTGTTTAGCTGGGTTAGGATCATCATTCTTTTATTTTATTTTACTTATGCGTATATTATCACTCCCAATTTTTGTCCCTTGTTAGGTTACTATATGCATATTCTTCGTATTGGTTACATCATGTTTTTGAACACACGACAAGACATTAACATTTTTCTTATTATTAATTTTGTCAAGCATACTAGGGAAATTCTCTAATGATTGATCACCGACTCCACAGCTAGTACAAAATTTTAAATCAATTTTGTCCTTGTATGGGCAATCCACATATTGATGACCTTATTTATAGCATGTGAAACACTAGATGGGCCGACGTGGTTGGTTGTCGCGATTCCTAGAAAATTGACCTCAAACTCTATATCCTCCATGATGGTTGTCGAACCAGTGCTCATATCAACGACCTTCATATCTTTGATTATTCTGTTCATTTTTCGCATTGCTTCGCTGGTTGTTATTGTTGTTCTGTGCAACTACGTTTGTCTGGTAGAATGCTTGGTCATTTTGTCAATTCTTCAAGTTTAAGTGGCATTCGGCCGTGGCATGACTTTTTACTTCACGTATTTCACACAAAGATGCCTTGTCATTTTTCATGTTATATGGGAAACATTTCATTGTGTGTTCTCCATGTTCTTGGCAGATTTCGTAGAAGCAATTTGTATGAACAAATCGAGCGTCCTATCGGATGATGTCTTGTCGACAATTATCTTTGGTGTGTCCATCTGTTGATAATTTTGTACACTAGACATCCTTATTCTTAAGGTTCAACTCTTTCAATGATTTCTACATGATTTCTAGTTGTTCTTCCAATCTAGTATTCGTGGGATATGCTGGGAAATCTTCATCCATCTCCACTTGTTGAGTTTTAGTAAGCGCATCTTCGTATGTTTTAAACGTCTCCAAGCTTATGTGCCGCTGAATTTTCTATGACAGACGTGCATGAAACCACTGAATTAATAGTTTTTCATCAATTACATAATCCAGTTGGTTGAGGAGGTCTTTCCATCATTTGTCATACTCTCAGACAGACTCTGCTGGATTTTGTGATGTTGTTTTCAACTTTTTAGCTGCCAGATGTTTTGCATCTAGAGTGTTAAAGAAACATAAGAATTGTTCTTTAATTTCTACTTTAGATGCTTGAGGGGTTCTCTCAGTAAAGGTCATGTACCACATTAGTGCTCTTTTCCTCAAGGAACCAGCAAACTGTGCCATATGTCGATCTTTAGGTGTAACCTAATTTGCCTCCCCTGCCGACTCACAGAAGAACCAATGTCATCTAGGATCTTCATCACCCTTGTAAAGAGGGATATGCACTGATCCATGACCCATGTCAGAATCTCTATCACTATCTCCTCCAGGAGGTGGCAGTGGTGGGGGTAGTGGGATGTTTTGCTTGTCTCTTTATGTAGAGTTGTTGTCGACAGAACTTTCGTTCCCATCGGTCATTTTGTTTGTTGTTTCTTCTTCGACAAGCAGTCAATTCGGGTTGAATTCTTCGGTCGATGTCCAACTGAAATTATTTGTCTGTAGGTCCGACTGTTCTGTATTTTCCAAAGTTGTATTTAGTAGGGGGGTGCTCCTTTATGTGTTGGGTAAAGTAAGTGGATACTTCAGTTGGAAGGGTACGCCTGAAGCGTGACCCAGTTTCCTTCCTCTAGTCAATGGATCACTAGATAATTATCATCATTTACCTCATTGTCTAGTCAGCTCCATATACCAAAATCACTACCTCTTAGTCTTAGGTCCTCTTTGACAATGTCTTGCATCCTGGTACTCATATTTGTTGGAGATAGAGGTCTTATCTCCTAGGGAGCTTCTATTTGGAGAGCTTCACACTGCTCTATCCACAAATCTTCTTCCATGGGTGATGCTTCTTCATCCACGCCTTCTTCCTGTCAGTCATGATCCAACTCTAGTGGATTTATTTCCTAGTATATCACCCTAGTATTCATTCCTCTTTGCAGTGCTATAGCCCTTTCTCTTCTTTCTTCCCTTATTTTCAGCCTCTTCTCTCTCTCTATTTTCTGTAAATCCATCGTAGCTTTGTGTGTCACTATCCATTTGATTTCCTTTTTAGGTTGACTTTTCATTGCTGGTGATGGTATCTCCTTTTAGTCGACTAGAATCTTCTTCACTTTACCCTAACATACGACCAGCTACCCCCCATAGCCTATCTAATGCTTTAGAAAGCTTGGATAGTTCTGTTTGCTTGATTAGGAAATATTCCCACTCCCTTTCAACAATTAATTTCTCCAAATTTTTATGTTTCTCCACCGAGTTAGAATTTGGTGGTGGTTCATGCAGTGACAAAAGAGGTTCTACAATATGACCCACTCCTTTTTCTATCAGGAATTTGAACAGTAGGGTCAGTAGGGAGAACAAGAATTGTTGAATAAGGTCTGTATAGAATTTCTTTTGAATTATTTCTACCGAAGTTCTTTCTTTTATGGATTTCTCCTCACAGAATTCGTCGGATCTTCTCAAACCACTCCGACAGGTTTTTTCTTCCCCCTCGAATTAGTTTCTCTAGCAGCTCTTGGTCCTTAGTTTCTTTCAGTTTTTTCATCCATTTTTTTTTCAAAAGATGGGGTGCTGATTCTACGAATTTCTAAAGAGTTTCAGTGAAGAATCTCTCCTTCACCTGAGCAGTTGTTAATCTGTTTCTCCTCGTGTAATTCTGTAAATAATTTGTTATCTTACGCACCCACCAGTTCTTAATCTCTTGTTTTGATATCATCTGCTTATAGTCATCTTAGGTATGTACTATTGGAAACAAAACCAATGTTGTGATCTCACATATCACAGAGGGTTACCAATAATACACATTAAAGAATACAAACATAACAGATACAAGAGACAAGAACATAGATGTAGAATAGCAGATTATATTATATCATGAGGGTCGATACAAACACAGAACTGAACCAAGTTCTCATCTGGCTCAACAACCTAATATATATGATTTACAAATAGTTACATATAACTAACTGTTGGTTCGGTCAACAGGAATGACCTTATGTGGCCAACCTAATCTCTAATTAGTTGGCTATTCAACTTAGTCAGCTCACTGACTAGCTCCTCCAACAGTCACCTAATGGAATGCCAGGCTTTGTGGGCAATGTGACCAAAGGATGAATGGGTCCATGCCTTTGTTCACACCTTGTATGAAATTTCAAGGTCATGGTACATATCAGTAGAGTTGCACAAACTAATAACCACTTGGGAGGAGCTGCCAATTTGCTTTTCTCATACTTTTAGTTTGGCAGATGCCAATCCCGATGTCCACAATGCACTTCAAATAATCCAAGATGTGGTATTAAAAGTAGTACCAGTCGCATATCTAGTGTATCCACATACGAATTGCAACATACATTCGATGATGGAATGTTATAATGTGTCTGGTGGACCTGAGGACAATGATGAGCTATGAAATATCAATAATCCAAAAACAGAAGGGAGTAGGGATGTCGCAGCGATGGATATACCGATTGATCCCATGAATCAGCTGCTAAAGATTAGAAAAGTTAACATTGGGATAGAGGAAAACCCAAAATTTTCCATTGTTGGGGATTAATGGGATGAAGATATCATGGAAAAGATCACAGATCTCTTGCATGAATTTCAAGATCTATTTCCAACGAACTTCTCGAAAATGAAGGGGATATCGGGTGATTTAGGGGAGATGAAAATCCCACTAAATCTAGATGCAAAACTAGTGAGACAAAGATCGTACCACCTAAATCTGCAACACAAAGAGAGAGTCAAGGTTGATCTTGAACAGATGTTGGATGCTGGAATCATTAAGCCAATGGAAGAATCAGAATGGATCAGTACTATGGTGGTCCAAGACAAGAAAACATGTGAAGTTTGGGTCTATGCCGATCTCATAAAATTGAATGATTCATGTATGCATGATCCATTTCTGACACCATTCACAGATGAAGTGCTGGAAGGAGTAGGAAATCATGAGATGTATTCCTTCACAGATGGATTCTTTGGTTATCAACAGATTAGGATTGCAAAGGAGGATCGACATAAAACAACATTTTTTGCTGAATGGGGTTGTTTCCAGTACACAGTAATGCCTTTTTGGATTGAAGAATGCACCTGCGATATTCTCTCGGGTTGTCGTTGCTACATTCAAATATTTTATTCAGAATTTCCTACAAGTTTATATGGATGATTGGACAATGTATGGTCTAACTAGGGTTCATCTGGAAAACCTGTGACAGATGATGGAAAGGTGTTGATAGCATCAAATTGCATTGAACTCAAAGAAGTGTATTTTCTATGCACCTTTTGGAATGTTGTTGGGTCACGTCGTTTTCAAGCAAGGATTATTGGTTGAACCTATGAATATAGCACTCATTTTGAGCTTTCCACCATCGATAAATGTGAAGATGCTTAGGGAGACACTGGGGCACACTGGGTATTATCACAAATTCATCAGAGGCTATGTTACGATTACTGCCCCTATGGAGAAATTGTTGAAGAAAGATGTTGCATTTGTATGGAGTCAATAATGTCAAGGAATATTCAACATGTTGAAGGCTAAGATGGATTTGGCGCTACTAATCATGTTCCCAGATTGAAACAAGGAGTTCCATGTCCATGTAGATGCATCATTTATTGCACTAGGTGTGGTACTTGTGAAACCAAGTGAAGGAGATCTTGATCACCTGATTGCTTTCGCTAGTAGGAAGTTGTCATTTGCTAAGAAAAACTATACGACCATAGAGAGAAGGTCTAGAGATGGTATATGTGTTGCAGAAATTTAGGCATTACCTTTTAGGTGCTCACTTCAAGATGTTTACAGACCATTCTGCTTTGAAGTACCTAGTCAATAAACCTGTGTTGGGGGGGAAGATATGCCACTGGATACTGCTCTTTCAGGAGTTTTATTTTGAGATAATTGTGAAGCCAGACCTCTTGAATGACAGCCCTGATCATTTTTCCTGAATTGAGATAGGTGAGGATCCCACCAATATTGAAGAAGGATTGCCTAATGCGCAGTTGTTCAGAATCGACATGGAAAATGACTACTATACTCAAATAATCTAATTTTTGGCAACAAGAATCGCATTGTTGGGACATTAAAAGGGCCATGAAACATGCACAAGGATAAATCAGGCACGCAAGAAAACTAGGAAAATTGTGCATGTGACAGGGTAAAAATAGGTCAAGAATAGAATGAAGGAACCAACGCAAGAAGGTAAAACATGCGCGCGACAGAGAAAAGGCAGGTTAAGGATGGAAAGAAGTTTCGACAAGGATAGCTACAACGAGGACAACTGATTCGAGTTAGTGGAAGATGCAGATAGAAGATTTAATGCTGGATAGGTAGAAGTCAAAGAATACTATAGGAGGACGAACCAGCATAAGGAAGAAGGACAGATTTTGCAGCTAGTTATGACCAGTACAAAAGAGTTGAAAGACATCTCTATGGATAGTTAAAGTTGTGGTTAATGTATTTCAGGACTTTCACAACTAGGTATGGGACAACATTTATGTAACAAAGATATTTTTTTAATTTGTTGAGTTTGTAATAACTGAGTTGTACTCAGTCGAACCTCTATGATCTTGTAGATACTATAAGTAGGAAAAACGCGCTTTGTATAAGAGTTGGTTATTGTTCAAAAGGTTATGTAAGTTCAGTAAGTTTGTTGGACAGTAGAAGTAGAATATTGTTGAGCCGTAGATCTTGTAGTTGTGTGCACAGACCACTAGTAGTAGAGTAATCTACAGCTGAGTGCGTAGATAATAAAGTAGAAGAGCCAATCCAGGCTGTGTGTGGATAAGTAGGAGTAGATAGAAGAATAAACCAGAGAGTGTGAGAGAAAGAATATTGAGTCAGAAAGACATATCTTAAGAATAGTATGTAGGTTTCATACTGCAAGGTGCTATATCCATTTCTCATGCTAGATGAAGAGCACCTTGGTGGTTTTTCCCAGATGGGTTTCCACATTATTTCTCATATTATATGGATGAATGGTGTTAATAATGAATGTTTATATGAATTCTTGATTACTTTTCATTATTATAGTTACTGTTGAATGTATGTCGCAATCTAGCTTAATAGTACAAGAATGAATACTTAAGTTGGTTGGAATGGTAGGTAACAGTTCATGGTTAAACTGTTAAGTAAAAGTGTAGTCACGCACTGTCTGTTTAGTAGAAGGAATCAGCTACATCGCACTATCGCACCAGCTGCAGGGTCGTAAGGATAAGGTTATGTTGCGTGCAAGTCGCAATGCCTCACTATGGCGACACCTCACTCTGTTGTTATCATGCGGTAGTAAAAATTCATCCTATTTCCTTTGTCAAGTGCCTTGGCCATGCTCCAATGGACTATAATCCCTTGGCAACTGTGGAAACATGGTTCTGGAAGTTACCCATTAAGATATCTCAGGTGAGACTGTGCCTGCTTCATAGGCATTGCCGACTAAGCTTGCTCTATTGGGATGATGTATTTTGGTGTTGTGTTGGTATTGTGTTTTTTTTGAACTGTGGGTCGAGACAGGAAGTAGAAAGAGCCCAACAAATGGCACTATGACTAGCATGCAAGAGGGAACACCTCCATTAAATCCTTCATCAGATAACCCTGACGCCAACTCAATGGTTGGGGTGGATATTCAGCTACCCACCTTCAATGGCAATGGATCATAGGATCTAGAGGAACATTGGTTCATCTATGAAGCTATATGTATGGTTCGTTTAGTTTAGAATGTAGACTTCAAGAAAGTACAAATGATCATGACTCTAAGGGGTTGTGCATTGGACTAGTTTATGAGGTACTACATAGTACTATTAGGAGTACCAAAAAATATCCTTGAAGAGCTACGAGCCACGATGATCTCCGAGTTCAGGAAAACTAAATCTGAGTCGCAGTGTACCACCAAGATCAAGGAGATAAAACAAGCATTGGCAAAGACAGTATGGGACTTTGACCAAAGATTTAAAAGTTTAATGGCCAAATTAAGTTTCCAGATGTCGGATGTTCAACGTAAAGAGTGGTTCATTGCTACGTTGTTACCACATATTTGAGGTCAATTGATGCAACAAAAGATCGAGTCACACACAGAAGTGTTAGATTTGGAAATGAAGTTGGAAGAGCCACCGATTGGTGATGGTGTTGCAGACATGGTACACATTCACTCACAGTTGGTTAATATAACGATACAACTTTAGGAGATCAAGAAGGGAAAAGAATCCCATTAAGAATTATGGTGCACAAAATGCAAAATGGATGGAAACACTAAGGATAACTATCTGACCTTCATGAATTATGTCTCATCCAGTGCACCAAACCCATTAAATGACCATGGACTACCCTGGTGTCGCATATGCCAGTCTAGAGGGAATCACAACGAGGAGTGTTTATACTTGCAAAAAGTTGTAAGTACCCTGGAAAACCTGTTTTGTAAATTTTGCAAGTCAGTAGGGCATGAAAAGAAGGATTAAAGAGCATACCGAATCCTGAAGGAAAATACAGTTGACACTTACTTGATGAATAATGAGGGGCAGGATCAGGATGAATTGACGCAACCATCATATCATCTTGTACAGTTCCAATCCAATCAGTATCACAACTAGTATTAGCCTCAGTATACAACCCAACACCCATATGCACAGCCAAATCACTATCAGCCGCAATATCAGCAGAACCAGCACCCCGCGTAGCAACCACGCCTGCAAGGAAGGGGTGGTGGAAAATTTATAGGTTGAGGAGGAGGAGGGTTTGGTAGAGGAAGGGGTAAATTTACATTCTATAATTGTGGACAACCAAGTGACTACACCAGAGATTTCCTGGAACCCTCGAAGACATGTTCATATTGTAAGGGACGGGACCATAATGTCGAGCAATGTCCCTATTTGATCGCAAAGTGGTAGGATAGAACCATCAAAGGCCCTAACCCTGTGAAGAATCCAAAACCAAAACCGAATCCGAACTTGAACATTCAAATGATTGTTGTTCAACCAAAAAAATTGGAATGTCGTTTTTGTAAGACAAGGAGGTGATGCGACCGAAGCTAATCAGGATAAACTGCAAGAATAAATACAGTTGCAGGTATGACCTGTAATGCAGAATAAGGTGACATTCGATGTCCAGAAACAAAATCAATTATTCATGGATGTGCGATTTGATTTTGTGGATCCATATGAACTGTCGACATAAGAAGAAGTCAGGGAGATTCCTGAATGATTTCAGCGAATATTTTAGAAAAGGACTCCACAAAAGGTTAGTAAGCTCAATACTTTCCTATCAATTTTCTTAGCGCTAATACAAGACAAAGATGTTATTGCAGAGCTATAGGAAATGATAGAAGAAAAACCAATAGAGACACAACCTGAGAAGAAAGTTAACCAGGTTGGAAATAAATTCAATAAAGGACGTGAGTTAAGAATGACTTCGCAGATAGGAGATTATGACATGGATTACATCATCTTAGACTTGGGTTCCAATGTCAATATTTTGACGCGACAAACTTGGGAAAGTATGGGAAATCCATGCTTGGACTGGTCTCCTATCCAGTTGTGAATTTCCAATCAGGTGAAGGTCCTCCCAATTGGTAGGTTTATTCAAGTCCCTATTGACATCAAAGGGTTGCACACATTTGCATATTTTTAATTCATTAACATTGTTGCTAACACGAACCCATATATTGCGCTGCTGGGAATAGATTGGGCCATAGACAATCAAACCATTATCAAATTCAAGAAAAGGATACTCTCATTTGAGGATAATGAGATAAGGGTAGTGTCTCCCATTGATCCTTTGGAAGGACAAAGATATGTCGAGCCTGTCTACAATGAGGGATAAGGTGACTACCTTGACCAGATCTACAATGTCACTTCCATGTAAGAAGATTACATCGATCCAACAATGGATGGAAACCTGAGTTTGAAGAGTGCTAGTTCCTGCACATCCGACTCAAGGGAGGCCTTGGAAAACTGGAAAAAATGGTTACATGAAGTCTCTATGAGGAGATGGGAAAGGAATACAAGATCTGTACAGCAGGTGTAAAATGAGTTAAGAGAGATACCCACATACAAAGGTTTTCCTAACCTTGCAACCTTCCTAAGTGAGTTTGAAGAACTCATTATCGAGTCGCGGCGCTTGTCTGCATTGGATCATTTTCTAAAGGCTACGCCTACCAGATGGTGGGGTACACACAAGCAGTTTATAATAGAATGGCCACAATGTAGAAGGTTTATGGAAGTCAGGTTTGGGGAATAATTCTCCACCGTTAGCTATAAGTATAGAGGGTTTTCGATCCCTAATGTGCACATAAATCAATGTTGCACTGTATTTGCAGCATACCCATGGCAAGAATGGGTCCATCATTTCATACATACACTGGAAATGACACCTAGGATATAGTATGCATCTATGGAGTTACGACAAGGAAACCAAGATTGGAAAGGGCTCACTAAGCAGTTTACGCACACATTTGAATTTGTTGACAAGCAACCTACAGTTGATGTTGTTCTTCAAATGATAAAGGAAAAGATATTTTCTGAAATACCTGTCGAGGAGGCCAATGCTCACCAATGCAGTGCGACCATTCAACATGGATGGCTTGCTACAATTTAGATGGAGACCCAGATGATGATATGAATAACATAAACATACTAGAATCAGAAGGTACGCATGTAGTGGAAGGAACTAGTATTTCAAGTGACCAGTTCCTTAAGCTGTTGAAGATCAAAAAAGTAAAAATTGGGTCACCGAAGAACCCAAAGTTCACCAATATAAGATATTATTGGGATGAAGATACAGTTGCGAAGATCACAGAATTGTTGCATGAATACCAGGACCTATTCCCTACCAAATTTTTGGAGATGAAGGGGATAGTGGGATATCTAGGGGAGATGAAAATACCCCTATGACCAGACGCTAAACCAGTAAGCAGTGACCCTACAGGTTGAATCCAAGGTATAAAGAGAAATTAAAAACAAAATTGGATTGCATGCTCGATGCAGGAATTATTGAACATGTTGAAGAATCAATGTGGATCATCCCTATAGTGATCCAGGATAAGAAAAAAATTGGCGAAGTAAGGATCTATGTCGACTTGAGGAAGCTGAATGATGCATGATTACATGTTCCATTTCCAACACCATTTACATATGAAGTACTTGAAAGCCTCATAGGACAAGATATGTATTTGTTCACCGATGGATTCTTTGGCTATCATCAAGTAAGAATCACAAAGGAGGATCACCATGAAATTACCTTCATCATAGAATGGGGATGCTACCAATATACGGTAAGTCCCTTTGGACTCAAGAATGCACCTGCTATTTTTCCTAGAATAGTAGTCTCTTCTTTTAAAGATTTCATTCATAAATTTCTTGAGGTCTACTTTGATGATTGGACTGTGTTTGGTCTAGTAAGACACCACATTGAGAGTATGTGCATGATGTTGGCCCAATGTTACCAATATCATATTGCGCTTAATTCGAAGAAGTGTATATTATGTGCATCATTCAGTGTGTTGTTGGGTCACATTGTGTGTCGCGATCGTATTTTTGGTTAACCCAGCAAATATTGTGATTATTCTTGACTTACCACCACCTACATCAGTCACGCAACTCAAATCATTGCTGGGACATACAAGCTACTATAGGAATTTCATCATAGGATATGCAACGATCACTACACCTATGGAAAAACTACTAAAGAAAGACATAAAGTTTTAATGGACAACAGGTTGCTAGGAAATCTTGTATAAATTGAAGAACGCAATGGCCGCTGTGCCAATACTTGTGTTCCCTGACTGGAAGAAGGAGTTCCACATGCATGTCAATGTGTCCTCTATTGCTCTCAGCATAGTCTTGACACAACCAGGAGAGGGTGAGCTAGACCACCCTATTGCCTTTCTCTAGCAGAAAACTATCAACAACAGAAAACATCTACACGAAAATAGAAAGAGAAGGCCTTGCTATGGTCTATGCACTTCAAAAGTTCAGACACTATTTGTTGGGTGGGCATTTTCAGATGTACACTGACTATTCAGCATTGAAATACCTAGACAACAAGCTAGTGTTTGGAGGGAAGATCTATAGGTGGCTTCTTCTGTTTCAAGAATTTCACTTTGAGGTCATAGTTAAACCTGTTCAACTGAATGTTGGGCCATACCACCTGTCATGGATAGAAAGTGGTGAAGAACCAACCATCTTGGAAGATAATTTTCCTGACACACAACTATTTGCGATCCACATGATGGATGATTAGAACCATGATTTTAATGCAATCATTCACTTTTTGAGCATAGGCTATGCGCCTGAAGGAATGTCAACTAATCAAAAGAAAGATTTGGTTGTCAAAGGTGCTGACTAAACATTGATCGTGGGATATTTGTACAAGTTGGGTGCAGATGAAATACTGCGTTGCTATGTTTTTTACTATGAACGACCTTGGGTAATGAGTGAAGCACATGCTGGTGTCACAGGAGGGAACTATGCTGGAAAAGAAACAATGTGCAATATATTACAAGCGAGACTATGGTGCCTAGCCATATATATGGATACTAAGAGATTTTGCTAGAACTGTGATATCTGTCAGAGAACAAGAAAACCCTTGCACTGCGATGAGATGTCACTTGCACCACATATAACCCTTCAAGCATTTGAAAAATGGGAAGTAAAATTTTTTGGATCGATTAGTCCACCAGGAAAGAGAACTTGCATGCACTACATTATCACTGTGACAAACTACTTGACCAGATGGGCTGAATCTGCGCTTATTAAATATTGTACCACTGCGACTGTGACAAAGTTTTTGTTTGGAAATGTAGTAACTATATTTGTCCGCCAAAGATACTGCTAAGTGACCAAGGTACACATTTTCTTAAAAAAGTGATTGTTGAGCTTACTACAGAGTTTCAGATCCATCATAAGAAGACGACACCCTATCATCCTCAGGAGAATGGAATGGTTGAAGCATTCAACAAGATTATGTAGAATGCACTGATTAAGGTATGCAATTTTCAACGAGATGACTAGGATCATAAAGTATCAGCTGTACTATGGGCGTATCGCACAACTTGTAAGTGACTAACAAGACACACCCCATCCAGACTGGTATATGGATAGGAAGCTGTTGTGCTAATGGAGTACATTATGCCGAGCCTATGGATTGTTACACTGACAAAGATGACTAATGGGGATGCTGTCGAATAGAAGTTAACACAGCTTGTTTAGATGGAAGAGGAATGCTTCGTCGCGGGATTTCATCAAATAGATGAGAAGCAGCGACAAAAAGCATGTCATGATTGCCATATTTGAGTTATTCCATTCAAATTCGGAGGGCTTGTGTTGCTGTATGATGACAAGTTTTTCAAACACCCAGGAAAGATAAAGACACATTGGCTAGCGCCATATAATTTTGTACACATCACTGAGGCTAGCATAGCAAAACTACAGAGACTAGATGGAATGTATGTCACAGGTATCGTGAATGACAGTTGTTTGAAACCATATTATGATAGTCATGACATCCCTAACTATAATTGCACTGCACATGAAAAAAAAAATAGTTCGAAAGAGGTAAAATTTTCTGTCGCACGTCTGCAAAAGAACCAGTGCAGAGCGTAGGAAACGACGCCAAGTGCACGAAAAAGAAAGAAGCGTCGGGAAAGGTGGAAAGTAATACAAAAAGTTGAAAGGATAGGTTGGATGACATTAAAGTGCGAATATGTAGCAAGGATTAAGGTGGTTATGACAACTAAGATTCATAAATTAGACAAGACACGAGGAGAATGACGATGTGCATTTTGGTCCTGTCAGCCATCCTCAGCATAACTACTATAACTATGCTGATAGGTACAACCCATAGATAGAGCTACCGAGTTAATGAAAAATGTGTTAATCAAGAAGCCCATTTGATTGAGTGGACATTGACCTCCCATTGCATGACCACTACAGAGCATCTGGGTGCATATAAATACCAGGCTTCACCATTAAGCATCCTCTTACACATCCAGAGAGAACTAGAGACAAGTGTTTACAGAGCCAAATCCTATCATAGACTAAGCTGACACCCATGGTAATTGAAATCCCCAGTGACAGCGAGCTATCCGATGCAACCGTTATCTCGGATTGCTCAATTGATGAAGAGATTGAATCGCCTAAGGAAAAAGAACTAGAGAAGCAACCAAAAATTGACCTGATGGTGAGAACTAGAAATAAACCTTCTCATGTGGCCACCTCAGCCAATATCCCAACACTTGGTTTGTGGCCTGTGTCGAACCCAGCCCAGAGACCGCCAGTTGCAGCTACAGTTGCATAACCACTTAGATAGCCAAGACAGCCTGGAGAGATGCACCTAGAGAGTCATCCCTGTTAGTGCCAGAAATTGTTCTCAGACTACAAAAGAACAAGCCATCACAGTCTCATTAAACATAATAAAACAAGATAGGTTTTTTAAGGGTTTTGTTTGTACAGTTTGTAAAGAAGGGGGTAAAAACTTCACAAGGCTAAAGCAAACACTAAATCATGCACAACTGAAGGACTGAGATGCATAACATATAAAACATAAAGCCAATACAATAATCACAGCATTAAATTCCATCCACAGTTAACAAGCACTTCATGAATAATAATATTAAACAGAAATGAATATACCAACTGAGTGATTACACAAATCAGAAATGGAATCAACAAATAGACTAAAAAGGGCTTATAGTTGCACATATTTCATAATTCAGTCATAAAAAATACACAAGATTTTTTACACTTAGCCCATAAACCACAACTTGATAGCCTCCCCTTGCAACAAAAATCGAACCTCTGCTCCTTTTCTGAACTTACATTTATCTTTCTTTTTCAGAAATAGTTCCATAACTGAACAAATTACCTTTAGGTCATCTATTTAATTGTTCAATTAAACTATTATCATACAAAAAATAAATAACTTTAACAAACTAACTAATAATTGCTTTTCTTAAAGTACTTTTACAAGTCCTTTGCTGCCTTTGCTAAAAGAGCAATTCCTTCTAAAGCCTGAGTCTTCCTTCTTGCTTTCAGGTTCTCTACTTCTAAATATTCAACTCTTTTTGTCAACTCCTCATTCTGTTATGTCATCTTTTGAATAGTTTGTTTTAGTTCTGTAAAATGGCCTTGATTCTGTCTTTTTCTTCTTAAAGCCTCCTTAGAAACAGTGATCAATTTCTGAAAGTGACTATTTACCTCTTCTAGATCTTCTCTGAGTTTTCTGTTTGCAGTCACCAATCCTTCATTTGTCTCCTACAGGTAATCAATCTGATATTTGTACTGTTTGATATTCCTCTATAAATTTTCATTTTCAGAGTCAATGCATTTCCCTTTTGATGCTGGATGCATTTCTTCTGGCATCCAAGGAATTTTCAGCCTCTTAAAGATTTCTTCATCTTCTTCCATATGCTCTGTTAAGGTCATAGGGATTTCTAAATACTCTTTGATTTTAATACTACATTGGACAGACTTCTCAACAACCTCTCCTTTCTCTACACAAGAGCTCTTTAAATCATTTTGATGCCGATCTAAAATAATCTTCTTTCGAACCTCCTTGAATATTTCTGAGATCTTGGTTTCAGTGAAAACTGGTTTATTTTCTAAAACTATTTTCTTTTTACCCTTCACAATCTCTTTATTTTGATCTTCATTATCTTCTAACTCTTCCTGAAATGAACAATCTTCAATTACTGTAATTTTATTTTCATCTAGTTTAGGGTTTAACAGCTTCTTCATATTTAATCTGAGTTTGTTCTTTGACCTAGTCATGGGCCTCCAAGCTATTCCAATTTCTCCTAACATTTTCAAATCTTTCCCTTGATGTTTAATAGAAGAAAGTTGGACAACTTTCCTTTTCCTCCCTCACGGCATTGCCTCATCTTTAGACTGTATATGTATATCTTGTTTGGTAGGAACGCTAGCTTCATCAGATAATGACCTTTTCTCATCTTCAGAGAGTACTGTAATAGGAACTTGTTCCTGTTCTTTTGCATCTTCCCTTGTACCTCGGTTCATTTCTACAGAAAAAAATCTTCTATAGGCTCCATTTCCTTCACTTTTGACTCTGAAACTTTGTTTTCCTCAATATTGATTTGTTGTTCAATTTCAATGTTTTCATCTTCTTGGTTCATAGATTTTCCTGATTCACTATGTTCTTCATTTTGACTGCGACTCTCTTTTTAAGATTTCTGACAAAATTCTGACCCTTATTCAACTGTCTCCTTTGAGACTGCTCCTCCTTCTTTGTTTGAAAACTAGACCAAAATAGGAAGTAGTCCCATGTTTTCTCCTGCTTTCGAAGTACAATATTTATGACTAATTGTATTAGCCCATGGTGAAACACGGATTGTTTGGTGTGATCCTGATGCTCCCTCACCCTGCCAGACATCTTTTGTAAACTTTTCAAGAAGAAGAAAAGGAGATACATTTTGGCTTCATCACTGAGATGTTGCAAAAACCTAAAATGATAGTTGAAAACAATTGCAAATCTCCCTTCACAAGTGATATAACTCTGCAGGATTTTGATTGGCTCTATCCATTCTGGTTTAAATTTCTGAATAGGTACTCCCTTTCCCCAATCTACTACTGCATCTAGAAGTAAGTATTTCTATGCATCAAAGGTGAAAGATACTTTTTAAAACCAGTATTCACCCTCATGTAAGATCCCTATAGCTTCTGCTAACAACTCTCTGGTCAACTTAAACTTGAAAGTATCAAAAGTCACCATATCTTTATCCAAACATTGAGAAAATTTATAAGAGACTTCTGAGTGATATCCCTCATTTCTTTCAAAAAAACTTAACCACCCTTCCTCTAAAAATAATTTTGCACAATCTGGAAAAGTCTAAACCCAGCTCATGTCTGAAGGTTCAACCCTATTGGTTTTACCACTTCTTTTCATTTTGAATGGCTGTCAAATTGTTTCTTTCAGTAAAAAAAACTCTAAATCTATTCAAATATTGACAATCTGACAGATAATGCTATATTGGGAAACCAAAAATCCCAAATTGGACTCTATTGCTTAAACTGATAAATGCCTTAATTCCATTGACGGAGAATTTGACATTAAGTATGAATTAGGTTTACATACTAATAATCTTCATTCAATTCCATCATTAATCCTTTTCTTAGTAAAAACCCAAATACATGGACTTTGATATCAATTCGCAGCCTACCTGTCAACATGATGAATCTAGGTTCTAGAATCATGCTTTCTTGACTTTCAAGTGTCCAATTTCATTCCTCAAGCTTCTCTGACCACTATGATAACTCCAAAAAATTGCCCTTCAAAAGCCCTAATTTTTCGACCTATTTCAATATTTAATTACACACTGCTAACACTTCACATGAACTCATCTGATCTTCGTTCACTTCAAGGGATATGAAATTCAAGGCGAATTTGTCTCAACGTGTTTTAATCATCATTATTCCATCACTCTGCAACAGACCACCACAACTTGCCCTCATGATGATTTGCTTGAAGAATTAACACCTGTCACAATGATCATTCTAGAGGAAACACGTATCAAATCCATCAACCAAGCATGAATCACCTCTCATGTGTGAGAATTTTAAAAAATTTAAACCAAAAATGATGATTTTCGAACTATGCA
Organism: Pseudotsuga menziesii; assembly: GCA_001517045.1. Lineage (NCBI taxonomy): Eukaryota > Viridiplantae > Streptophyta > Pinopsida > Pinales > Pinaceae > Pseudotsuga > Pseudotsuga menziesii. The sequence goes on along the minus strand of LPNX010860579.1, from coordinate 680,354 downwards.
CTTTTCTTGTAGTGCATGTGTGTAATTTTTTCAGGCTTGCACTACAAGAAAGTTTGCTTTAATGATTTTCAAAAATATAACAACTAGCAATGATTTAAATTTGGTAAAATGATCTATATCAAAACTTTATGATATTTTTAGGACCTTTTTAATTCATATAAACATTTTATAAGCCCCCTAATTATGAATTTCGATAAATAAAATCAAAATTTGAAAAATAAAACTAAAAAATCATATAAACATGAAAATTAAAGGAAAAAGATTCAAACTATCCTAAGAACCAAAATTTTCTAGGAGAAATGAATAAAACCAAGTTTCAAAACATAAGCAAATGCATTAAAAATCAGAAACAAAAATAGGCTCTAACATCTGGCTCCTGCTGCGGGATGAAGTCCTCCTTGTGAGGCTTCAAAAACCTCTAGATCAGTGCCTTCTGTGCTTTAACTACAACTGCCTACTAGTCTGAAAAAATTCCATTGGGTCATGGAGTCTTTATTCTGTTATTCACACCAGTATATACAACGAGAAGTCCAATACTTACCTCACAAGCTGTAAAACAATTTGAGGAATCATCCATTAACTGGATTAGACAATTCCTCACCATCCAAAGTCTGTAGCACAAAAGTATTGTTTTCTAGAATCTTTGATACTATGAAAGGACCAAACCAAAGCTTATCGAACTTGCCATGATTTCCTTTCTACTCCTTTCTAGAATCCCACCTCAAGACCATATATCCATTTGAACATGTATTCTCCTTTATTTTTCTGTCAAATCTTTCTTTAACCTTTGTCCTATATAGCTGAGATTTTTCCTCTACTATTTCACGTTTCTGTTGTAATTCTATTAGTGCATAAATTCTTCTTTGAATATTATTGGGTTCCTCTTGACTATCCTGAATAAATTTCATCACTATAATACCAAGTTGGACAGGAAACACTACATCAGTAGCATAAACCAATTGAAAAGGAGAGGTTCCAATGGCCTTTTTTATTGTTATTATGTCTTCCCCCAATGCATATTTTAACATAGAGTCCCAAGATCATTTTTTCTGCTTCAATAACTTCTTGATACTTTGAATAATACTCTTATTATTTGACTCATATAACCCATTTCCCTGAGGATAATAAGGTGTTGAGTGTTTCAAAATAATCCCATTCTTTTCACAGAATGCCACCATAGCTTTAGATTTAAAAGCTTGAGCATTATTAGTAAATAATTTCCTAGGAAATCCAAACCTACTAAGAATATTTTACTGAATAAGTTCTATTATCACCTTATATGTTTCATTTCTCGTGGGAATGTATTCTACCCATTTAGTAAAGAAATATGTAGCAGTAAAAATCCACTTATGCTACCCTGAAGAGGAAGGATTTATCTCTCCTATGAAGTCCAAACCCCACTGCTGAAATGGGGCATTTACTGCAATTGACTTTAATGGTAATGACAACAACTTTTGCTTACCATCAAACTTCTGACAAGGGATACATGCTCTTACCTGCTGATATACATCTGAGAATAAAGAAGGCCAATAGCATCCAGCTCTTAGAATTTTATAAGCTATTTCCATCCAATACTTATGTCCCCCACAAGAACCTTCACATGATTCAGATATTACTTCTTCAATTTCCAGCTTATCCAAACATATAAGTAAAATACCCCCTGGATCTTTCCAAAACAGTTGTTGTTCTATCAAACAATATTTAGTAGTTTTCAACTTTAATGAACTAGTAGCTTTCTTGTCTATATGTTTTGGACATTGTAAATACAAACGAAAATGTACAATATCTACATACCGTGTGGAGTCTGCATAGTGGTCCATAATCTTTTCTTTCTCCTACTCTGCTTGTAATTCTTCCTGTGTTGGTTGTTCTGCCATGAGATGTAGACCTAAGGCTTGGCAATTTGAATCAGCTAACAATTTATCCAAAACTTGTCTTTTTAATAGCTTTGTAGGTCTAATGTCCACATCATATTCCATTATTTTTGCAATCCCCTTGTCTCTTTTTCCCTCACTATCAGGTTGGGTCAAAACATCCTTAATGGAAGCATTAGGAACATAAGCAATAACCTTGGAATGCAAAACATAAATTTTGAAAAATTTCAATGCTTTTACCAATGAGTAAGCCCGCTTCTCTAAAGTCTTGTATTTTAGTTCTGAGTCTCTGAGAGTCTTGCTGAAAAATGCAATTGGTTGCTCAAGACCATCCTTATTATTCTGTAATAAAAAAGCAGCCAATGTATCCTCGGATGCAAAAGAAAAAGTTAAAAATTCCTTTGTAAAATCAGGACTTACTAATACCGGTGCTTCTGTAAGAGCCATCTTAATCTTTTCAAATGATTTTTTTGCTTCTAGAGTCCACTTGACTTCCTGATCCTTCTTCAACATAGCTGTAATCTATTTTATGGTTTCAGCAAAAATTGGTATGAACCAACGCAGAAAATTAATTTTACCAATCCTTGCTCCTTGGTAAACTTATTTTCAGAATTGCTTTCACCCTTTCCGGATCAATCCTTATGCCATCATCTGAAACTAAATGACCCAATAGCTTACCTTCTTGTACATCAAAATGTGATTTTTTTGGATTAAGAGATAAACCATATTTTCTACATTTCAGAAAAGTTTGTTTTAAGTGTTTTATATGCTCATCACTAGATTGTGAAAAGACTGTAATATCATCTAAGTAAATCACTACAAACTTATCTCTTTCCCCTACAAAATCTATGTCCATAGCTCTTTGAAAAGTAGCTCCATCATTCATTAATCCAAAAAGCATTTTATCGTACATGAAAGTACCCCAAGGAGTGGTAAAAGTTGTCTTTTCTTTATCATCAGGGTACATGGCAATTTGATTATATCCTGAAAAACCATCAACGATAGAAATTATTTGTGCACCAACTACCTTCTGCAATATTTGTTATATTTTTGGAAAAGGGTAATTATCCTTCAATGAAGACCTATTCAGATTTCGAAAATCAACACATAGTATGATTTCACCATTCTTTTTCCTAACAGGAACTAAATTGGCTACCCATGAAGAATATCTTAAGGGAACTATAATCTTAGCATCTAACAACTTTTTAACTTCCTTTTCTATAATGGGAAACAAAGCAGGATTGATTCTCCTTAATTTCTATCTGAAAGGTTTAACATTTGGTTTTAATGGTACTTTATCCTGTATAATACTTGTATCATATGTCTTCAAATATTCATATGACCAAGCAAAAAAATCAACATACTCTTTTAATAACTTTATGTACCTATTTCTCTGCTCTGTTGTGAGTGCCTTTGAAATCTTCACCATTCGGGGATGTTCATGGGTGCCAATATTATAGTCCATTACATTTTCTTCTAAAGAATGTACAACTGGTTTTAAAGCTGTATCATCCTTTGAAAATATCCTCTCTAAAGTGACCAGCCCCTTAGGAATGAAATTACTTTTTAGCTCAATAATCTTGTGACCTGCAATCTCATTTTCTGTAATACCCTCTATAAGTTCAATTTCATCATCTCACTCTTTGTCAATTACAGAATTGGAAAAGTCACCTTTCAGCTCTAAAAATATTTTTGTCTCAAAATAATCTTCAAAGACTCTCCATTGCTTTATATTATCACGTACAAAAGGTTTGTACCTAACTTCAATAGGATACTTCAGCTGTGTTGTTTTGGGAATCTTGAAATGAGTGGCTGTTAGGGAAAAAGAATCAGTAGTTTGATTATGATCCCTAGGAATATAAGTGATATTAAAAGCCACAAATTAATTGTCTATCATATCCCATACTTCATTGTGGTACACTTTCAGCAAATCTTGTTTTACTTGATAGTTGTTCCTTACTTGCTGAACAACCAACTCGGAGTCGCCATAGACAGAAATCTACTGAATACCTAAATCTTTTGCAGCTTTAAAACCTAACAACAAAGCTTCATATTCTACAGTATTATTGGTGGTAATAAATTCCAATTTATACATTAACCTTACTGCTTCACCACCAAGAGATATTAGAAGAACCCTACTCCAGCACCTTCTTTGGATGATGATCCATCAAAATACATTTTCCAAAGTTCATCTTTTTGTTCCCTAGTGAATTTGACTAATTTTTATTTTTCAAATTGTAATAAGACAACAACATCATTATCATCACTAAAATGCAACATACAAGTACCCAAATATTTTTCAAAGGCATACAATGGATGATTTGTAGGATTTTTGTCATCAGTAACAATATAAGCAAACTGTAATTCTCTATACAACCTTCTATTTTCACCTCCAAAGACATGAATGGTTGCATATGTTAAGTCCATATGTAAAGTTCCACCAATATTCTTGGCCCAAGATCTATAGAGGAGCAATCCAAAATTAGGTGTAATGTCAACTACTACTATATCCATAATCACACTCTTCATTGGTAGCTGAGATAAACTAACCACCATATCCTTTATCACTCCTAAACATTTTACAGCTCATGAATCAAAAGCATACAAGTCATGATAAGGTTTTTTTATGCTCAAACCTAAAGCCTCAATGACAATTTTTGGCATTAGGTTATGAGATGCTCCTGAATCCAAAAGGCAATTATGTACCATCTGCTCATGAATAGTTAATATGATGTAAAAAAGAGGAAATGCACTTTCATCATTTTTAGTCTTTTCTACTAAAGCTGACCCAATAAATTTTTTAGGACTTTCCTCTTATAAATTCATTGTGTCAGAGGGAAGTTGACTATTTGCTGAACCAATCATTTTCAAAACTGAATTTTTGTAAGAAGGATTCTTCATCAACTCAGTGAACGGCATAGGGATCTTGATTTTGCATAATTCATTTTCAAGATTCAAATTCTGCATACTTTTATTCACCTCTTCAACTTCAATAATATTATTTTGTTTATCCTGATTCTATTTTTTCTCTAATACTGGATCAGACTACTGTTTAGGAGGAAAAACTACCTTTTTCCTAGGATTTTGAACCACCTGTTTTGGCCCTGATCTTAAATTTAAGGTTTTCTTTGGATCAGTCTGATATGTATAAGTAGTTATAGCAGTCACTTCAAGATCTAAATCATTTTTTGTTTCAAACACATCTGGATCATAATATTCTGAGTTTAAAAAATCCTCCTCAGTCACAAAACCTTCAGTCAACTGTTCTCCAAAATAATTCATATCCTAATCTGGATCCTGAAAGAACTCTTCTTCTTCTATTTCTCCTTCATCAATTACATTATTATGAAGTGGAGGTGGCACCTTCTGATCCACAATTTCTCTTCTTTCTAGTTGTATACCATTGTTTCTTCTTTCTCTTCGAATGAAACGAGGTGCAAACTGTCTTCTGAATTGATTTGGATTATTAGGGTTTCTGTCTCCATCTTGAACAGGTTTATTTGATTTTTTCTCTAATTCCAACTTGTTTAGTTTTGCTGTTAGGATTTTCACTAGCTTGGCCATCTCATCAATTTTACCTTCTACAGAGTGGGATGTTGAAAGCCTTGGAGCTACCTCTTTCTTACCCTTCCTGTCATATATCTATTGAGTTGAGTTTCCTTTCAGTATATTAGAATCCAATATATTAGACTCCACTTCTAATGCTGACTCTTGCATGTTAAGTATAGTAACAGGTCTTATTTCTCTCAAGAATAGGGAAAACTCATGATCAAAAGCATTAGCATAAGTGAGTTTTGCAGAGGTTTTAGAAGGTTTTATCTCTGCAGGAATTCTGTTATACATCTTATTGAACATCTTTGAAAAATCACCTATGGTTTCATCTTTCTTTTTTCTAAGAGCTCCAAACTCAGTAATGTAATATGTGTGATCCTTAGTATCACCCCATTGTGTCATGAAAAGATCTTGAAGCTCTTCTTTTTTAGTAATAGAGTTTGCAGGTAACTCTCTGAACCATTTTCTGACCTCTCCATTAAGAATCTGTATGAACATCCTCATCCCCACATCCTTTGCCTCAATATTCTGATTATCTGCATAGCTGAGAAATGCATCTCTGTGCTCCTCAGTTGTGGTCTCACCTTGTCCATTAAACCTAGGTAAGTTGTTAACACTCTATTTTTAAAAGTTGATTTGAGATCCTGATAGGTGTTCGATGAGGGTTCCATTCCTGTGAACTTCATGTGAACTCTCCTTCAGGTTATCAGGAGTGCAAGGAAAAGGAGAAAACAGAGGGTGTGTTAAAGGTGTTGAGCGAGACTTGAAATCAAAGGATGTGATTGATCAGAGGTGGATCAATGGCTCCAAACCATTTCACGCAAGTGGACATGCTCAACGAAAACCACGTTTCCAGATTGCGAAATGGGTTAAAGGTCAGAAAAATTCTACGGTCGATATGGGATCTGAGTCAGATCTATGGCCTCAATCAATTTTGCAAGCCATACATGCGTAGGTAAAGTCATGATTTCAAATCGTGAAAGAGGGGTAGTGGTCGCGAAGATCAATGACCGTGATAAGGAAGGAGAGAAATATATGACCACGGTTTATTGCATAGAATGGACTAGCACAGATGAATGCCAAGGCTTCTCATTGTGAAAGATAATGGGGCCCACTAAGATCTATGGCTGCATGAAGGGTCGGTTGTGATCGATGGTTGAGAACATGTCACGATCCAGAATTGCCTGCAGTGTTCAAAGGATAAATGTTGGCGGCAAATGGAACGGAACATAGACGGTAGACATGAAAGATTCCTCAGATCGGATGGCTAGGAAGGCTCCCAAGGTACAGGTTCAATATCCAGTGTGGAGATGATAGCGAAGGAGACATTCACGCATGTAATCTCCATCCTTATGGATTGGCTGATTTCTTCGACGCCATTTGTAGCACGTGTAACAGTGGAATCGTCCCTTTGGCAGGGTCATGTCATGTAAAGATAATGGATTTTGTGTGAGTTGGCCTATGGAAATGAGGAAATTAATTGGTGAATTCACCACTCACATGAGGCAAAGCCAACATGATGTAGGAGACCATTCTATTTCCTAATTCAAAAGAGAAGGAAACGTGGGAGCGTCCACTTCATGAAATTTCTAGCATGGATCTATTGTACCAGATGGAATCCTCAAATGCTTCCCACAGTAGATGGTAAGGTGCCATGACCAATGTAACTAAGTGACTAGATCCTCAGCAAGTAAAGGATCACTCTGCTCACGCCCTCACACATGTTGATACCAAATGCACTCAATGATAGAGTGTGCAGGAATGATGACCAGTCATTGATAGGGTCAGTCTCGAAGCCTTATATATACTACTTTCAAAGCAATAGGAGTGAACTAACATATCTCCATAACCTGAGTTTTACTTCTCCATGAATCTGCAAAGGCCTGAATAATTTGACGATGAAGATCTAGTTTGAGAAGCTTGTCCATCTAGGAGTGTTGATGGTTGGTGGGAAGTGTCCACACTTGCCTGTCACCTTGGTATTGCATGCCGAGAATGACACCAACCATCGAGGTCCATACGTGACACCCCCGCCCCCAATGACGCGGGGCCTAGACACTTACTCCCCGTAAGTGTTTTTTCAAGAACCCTTGATAGCATCGCACCCACCAAAGCCTCTATAGAAGGGGACAATCATTGACTATTCCCTATATAATAATTTGTTTGGATGGGAGTGTCAAGGGTTTAAAGCCCTAATAGCCCTGTTTCTGAAGTCCACTTTTCGAGGGTGACAGGGCTGGTGTAGATATGCTACACCATATTTCCTATGGGAGAGATCACCTCACTAGAGGTGAGAATTACAAGAATGACAAGCCACCCTACAGGTCCATCTTAACCAGAAGCAATGTGGCACTTCTTCCATAGCCCGTGACTAACAGTCTTACCCGGAGAGGAAGGAGGTGGTGGATGTGATTGAACTGGGGAAATATGCAAGCAACCTTGCCAGTGTGTGCCCATGCGAAAAGATGCATTTTAACATGATGGGAGCACATGCTTTGGGAATGGAAGGAGGAATCATACTTGCAATCCACCGTAGCAGCCAAGCACGTCGAACTATTACTCGAGCCGAATGTGACCTCTAGTGCCATGATGTCTATTGTTTATATTTGTAAAACATGGAGAAAGTTCCACTCACTATACTATTAACATATGATACTGACTTGTAACAATTTTCAAATCGGTAGTCTCAGCATTAGAATAGTATAAATACACTCTCGATAGAGGGAGGAAGGGAGTTGGTTGGATTGGGAAACATTCTATGGTTGAGGTTCTCCATTGTAAATAAGATTTGATGCCTATGTTATGAATAAAATTGTAGAGGAGGAGTTGTTTCTCATGGAAGAGATTCCTGTGTCATTGTTTTTCCCAATATGTATCTTCTTTTACATGCAATGTATTTCCTTTTTTCACTCCAGTCTGTTGATTGCTTTCAAGTCTGCAACTTAGTGTATAGCAGGTAGGAATTCATACTCGTTATGCTTCGACTATTTTTACAGAGGTTTATCAATTGTTCTTCTAAAGTTGCATGGAATTCATATCGCTCGTGCTCCACGCAATGGGCCGTTCTCTCTCTCATCCTCAAATCACCTGCCAAATATCTCTTGATTGGGAGATCAACGGCTACCTTGCCTCTGTTGCAACCCCATGCCATTCCTTTCCTTATGCAAGTGTTCCCTACACAATTTTTTGACTCCATTGCCAATGGTCCCTTACCATGATAATCCCACCTTACATCTCACCTTGATACACTTTGTCCCATTCAGGATACTGGTCCCCTGATTATCCTTAACTGAAAATCTTACGCGGAGTAGAATTCGAAGACAAAATGAGAGATCCCTCTTTGACTACGCAGGGCTAGAGGCTTAGTGTAAAGTGGTTCGACTATTTCCCAGGAGCAAGCCCCTCCCCCCTGATCGAACTTGGGGGCTCAAAATCCTAGTGCCAATAAACTGGCACCATTGCCAAGGACAAAATTGAAGATCCTCCCTGGGAAGAACGACAAATATTTTATATCTGGTTGTTGATGGTGAACAATTGGCTAGATGTCAAGAAGGTTGAGCACTTTTCACCTGGAAACTCCACTCTTGAAGGATTCATCCTTCAGCAACTTCGCTGATGGTGTGACCCATAAATCAAATGGCCGAGGAAAGCTGGAAGACTCTGTCTGGAAAATGGACCCCTTATAAAGCTTAGAAATGCATGGCGGAAGGTCAAGATACTTGGGTCTGTGTTTCTTCTAGGATGCCTTATCCTATCTTGTAAGTTTACTCTTATCTTTTCCTAGATTTATCAAAACATCCTTCTATGGTTCATCTCATTCTGCACAGAACTATGAATATATTCTTGTTTATCCTTCTTTACGAACCAAAAGCATTGCATCATCTTGTACATCTGATTATGGCCTAGATTTTTATCCAGGGGCTCATGATGTCAAAGGACACCCCTTTGAAATTCATGAAACCTTAGATGATAGCTTAGCTATTGTGCCTAACCTTGTCTCTCCTATTTCTCCAAGCTGATACAAACCACTACAGCTACCCCCCATCCTCCACGATTTTCCCGCGAAATATTACAAGTACCTCCCTAATTTTGACAGAGAATCCCAAGACTTGACTGTTGAGAAACATTTACAAGCCTTTGAGAATTTCTCTAACTTTTTTGAGATAGATCATGATGATGTATACATGCGGGCTTTCTCCTTGTCCTTGCAAGGAGATGCCAAAGTATGGTTTAAAAACTTACAGCCTAAGTCCATCAACACTTGGGAAGAGTTTTCTTGCACCTTCTTAAAGTTTTGAGGTAGGAGAAGGTCATTGGAGCAAATACTTTCATATTTTTATTCCCTAAGGAGGAATGAGGATGAGGCCATATCTAGTTTTAATAGAAGAATCACAAGCTTTTATTATAACATCCCTAAGGAATTCCAACCTCTTGAGAACACTACTAAGATCTATTATACAACCACCTTTCCTCCTGACCTATCCTTGCTTGTTTTGGAGAGAAAATCAACCACCCTGCAGCATATGTTTGCTGATTGTTTGGAGGTTGAGGAAAACCTTAAGATGTCCAAGAAATTGTCATATCAGGACAGTGGTGGTGAAATAAAAGACACATACACATTGGTTGGGATCTACAAGCATAATGGAAAAGTCTCTAGCACGTCAAAGCTGTCTCCTGGTATGCAGAACAATGACTGGCCTGATGCAAGAGGAGGTAGTCCTACAGGATTTTTCTCTGAAAATGGCGACCTGCATCACCCCTGGTCCGCAAAGGATGATTTTAAGAAGGAGTTTGGTACGCCTGTGTACGATCAATATGACGAAGAGTACCTACAGAATATACATGATGAGCTAGTTGTTGAAACAAATCCTGCTGATGAAAAGAATCAAGATGCAATGCAAAGTCAGAAGGTTGAAGCAGGAAAGGATGATAAGGGCACTGAAGGTGATAACCTACCCTTGTGTTACGCCTCTTTTAAATTAATATGACACATGATTAAGGCCTCTAGGAAAAAATAGAAAGAAATGGAGATGGTGCAGACCAAAATCCTGTACAGGAAAGAAGACGATAAGAAGAACTAGCCAGGTGATTCCTCTCATGCTACTAATACATTGGGAATCTATAGTGAAGGAACAAGATACCAAGATGGATGCACCAACCTCCCAATAAACACGTTTTCTAATATTTCACCTTCAGTAGCGCCACCTCACACTGGAGGAATATGCCTACTCGGTTCCATTGGAGAAGAAGAGGGCCTCCCTCTTGAAGCACATCAAGCTCTTGTTACAGAAATTTTGAGCAGAATGCGGGATGTTAGATTGAAGAGAGATTCTATGGGTCCTTTTCTGCAATATTCCAAGTGTCAGTCTGACGAATATCTAGAAGAAGGAAGCTATGGATGGATTTCTCATGAGCAGGTGATAGAACATAATGGAGGTTGACGTGATTTCTATGACCCCGTGGCCGAATAGATGGAGGGTCCGGGCGAAGGCTGTGATTGGTTGCATCCCTACTTTGAAGATCAGTTTGTTTATCATTTCCTTCTCCAATTATCTATTTCATTTCTGTCCATCAAGAACAATAAAAGAACAAAACTATTAGGCAAGTTGATTAATTGGCTTCATTGGAAGTCTGATTTCACTTAATCAGACTTGTGCACAAAGTTATGTAGAATAGGTAGGAAAAAATACACTCAGTAGTTATCAAGCATTTCCTTCATTATTGTTTTAGCTTGTTTTCATTTTTAGTTACCAACATAGGTTTACAGTCACTAACATGATTTGCAAGAGTGGCATGAATTCACTAAAGCAGTAACTCAGAGTAGAATGAAGATGTCAAAGAAATATTGAAGGTAGCCCAATGGTTTTGGCACTTGGTCTATGGGGTTCTTTGCTACCTCACATGGAGGATAGCATCCCTCGTGGAGCTAGTTGTTAACACTCCATTTTTAACAGTTGATTTGAGAGCCTGATAGGAGTTTGATGAGGGTCCCATTCCCATGAACTTCATGTGAACTCCCCTTCAGGTTATCAGAAGTGCAAGGAAAAGGAGAAAACAGAAGGTGTGTTGAAGGTGTTGAGCGAGACTCGAAATCAAAGGCTGAGATTGATTGGAGGTGGATCAATGGCTCCAAACCATTTCACGCGAGCGAACATGCTCGACCAAAGACACATTTCTATATTGTGAAATGGGTTAAAGGTCAGAAACATTCTACAATCGATATGGGATATGAGTCAGATCCACGACCTCAAACAATTTCACAAGCCATACTTGCGTAGGTAAAGCCATGATTTCAAATCGTGAAAGAGGGGTAGTGGTCGCGAAGATCAATGGCCATGATAAGGAAGGAGAGAAATATACGACCACGTTTTATTTCATAGAGCGGACTAGAATAGATGAATTCCAAGGATTCTCATTGTGAAATATAATGGGGCCCACTCAGATCTACGGCTACATGAAGGGTCGGTCGTGATCAACGGTTGAGAACATGTCATAATCCAGAACTACCTGCGGTGTTCAAAGGAGAAAAGTTGGCAGCTGATGGAACAAAACATGGACGATTGACGTGAAATATTCCTCGAATCAGATGGCTAGGAAGGATCCCAAGGAACAGGTTTCATATTCAGTGCAGAGATGATAGTGGAGGAGACGTTCATGTGTGTAATCTGCATCCTTGCAGATTGGATGATTTCTTCGACACCATTTGTAGCATGCGTAATGGTGGAATCATCCCTTTGGCAGAGTCATGTCATGTAAAGATAGGTGGCTTTTGGGTGAATTTTCCTACGAAAATGAGGAAAGTAATCGGTGAATCCGCCACTCACACGAGGAAAATATAGCACGATGCAGAAGACCATTCCATTTCCTACTTCAAAAGAGCAAGGAAACATGGGAGCATCCACTTCATGAACTTTGTAGCATGGATCTATTGTACTAGATGGCATCCAGAAATGCTTCCCACAGTGGATGATAAGGCACCACAACCGATGAAACTAAGTGACTATATCCCCACCAAGTAAAGGATCACTCTGCTCGCGCCCTCACACATGTTGATACCAAATACACTTGATGACAGAGTGTGCAGAATGATGAACAGTCATTGCTAGGGTTAGTCTTGAAGCCTTATATATACTACTTTCAGAGCAATGGGAGTGAACTAACATATCTCCAAAACCTGATTTTTACTTCTCCATGAATCTTCAAAGGCCCAAATATTTTGATGATGAATATCTGGTTTGAGAAGCTTGTCCATATAGGGGTGTTGATGGTTGGTGGGAAGCTTCCACACTTGCCCGTCACCTTGGTATTACATGCCCAGAGTGACACCAGCCATTGAGGTCTAGACGTGATACCCACTCCCCCAATGATGCGAGGCCTAGACACTTACTCCCCGTAAGTGTTTTTCTAGGAACCCCTGATAGCATCACACCCACCAAAGCCTCCGCAGAAGGGGACAGTCATTGACTATTCCCTGTATAAGCATTTGTTCAGATGGGAGCATTAGGGGTTTAGAGACCTAATAGCCCTGTTTGTGAAGTCCACTTTCCAAGGGTCATGGGGCTGGTGTAGATATGCTATACCCTATTTCCTGTTGGAGAGATCACCTCACTGGAGGTGAGAATTACAAGAATGAAAAGCCACCCCACGGGTCCATCTCAACTAGAAGAAATGCGACACTTCTTCCATAACTCGCAACTAACAGTCTTACCCGGAGAGGAAGGAGGTGGTGGATGTGATTGAAACGGGGAAATATGCAAGCAACCTTTCTAGTGTGTGCCCATGTGGAAAGCTACATTTGAACACAATGGGAGCACACGCTTCAGGCATGGAAGGAGGCATCATACTCGCAATCCACCGTAGCAGCCAAGCACATGGAACTGTTACTCGGGTCGAATGTGAACAACAATGCCATGATGTCTAATGTTTATATTTGTAAAACGTGGTGATAGTTCCACTAACTATATTGTTAATGCATGATAGTGACTTGTAACAATTTTCAAATCCATAGTCTTAGTATTAGAATATTATGAATAAACTCCGATAGAGGGAGGAAGGGACTTGGTTGGATTGAGAAATAGTCTAGGGCTGAGGCTCTCCATTGTAAATAAGATTTGATTCCTGTTTTATGAATAAAATTGTAGAGGAGGAGTTGTTTCTCATGGCAAAGATTCCTGTTGATCCGAAAACAAGATCTTTGCTACTCTATGACGTTAACATGAATTGCATAAAGAGCATGAATGAAGCTCACAAATCCATAAGAAGAGAACCAAACAACATAGACAATACACACATAAAGACAACAAGTTGATAACGGAGTTCATCCAGGATGGACTACGTCTCTGGGCCTGCTTCTCAATAGGAGGGCCGATCTATAATCTCAGCATAAGGAAAAATACATGGTAATGATACAATGATACCTTGGCAATAATGGTCAGGAAGAGAACTACTTCCCAAAACACAACAAGACTGCTTCCAGCAACTCCGAAGCCTGAAGACGGTGTAAAATGAGTATAAACACTCGTACCTTCCTCTTGCAGAGCTACGCAATCTCCCTTCTCTCCTTTAGCTACAAAATATCCACTCCAAAGCATGAGAGGGAAATGGAAAATGAATGGGTTTATATAGGTTGGCTTTCCCTTCTTCACATGACTCTCATGGATTCCTTTGGTTGCAACTAATTTTCCTATCTTGGCCTTGGTTACAACTTCTCCAAGTTGGTTTCCATGTGGTTGGGATTTTTATTAAATAATAAAAAACATATTTAAAAATGCCCCTTAAAATGGCATACCCTTTTGTTGGCTTTTAATATGGTTATAACCATATTATAACCATACAAACCCACTTTTAGAACTTTAACCCAAAGTCTGTTGTGTGGTGGCGCTCCAACCTTATGGTTATAAATACACATGCTATAATGTTTTCGAACCAATTTAAGCCATAACCAAAGTTTTAAAATCATATGTGGTAAAATCCATAACCAATTCGAACCCACGTTCAAATCCATTCCCAAAGCATATGCTCCATGTGACCCCCACGTGCTAGCACCTCCGCTTTGAGCTCCCGGTCATGTGGTTGTGCAGTAGAAATAGGGGTCGGGGCTAGCCCTGGCCCCTTTTCATGCCCATCTGCAACACTCTTCAATTTTAAATAAATGATCCTAACCACACATACGAATAACCCCATGTAGCTCGAGTGGTGAAGTCGCTCAGCCTTTATTGCAGAGGTCACGGGGTCGAACCCCATGGAGGTCATAATTTTGCATCTGACCATTTTGGCCAATTTGGTCCTACCACATGGTAGGCACCAATTGGTCCAACTCATTGGCCAATTTTTGGATAGCTCAGCTGACTCATCTTCCATGTCGTTGAGCCATACTTCCATGCCACCATCTGTACGCCCAGTCAACAGTATGCCAACTCAGATCCGTACTGCCACGTGTCACCTTGTGATTGATCTATACTATATGGATGCCATGTGTCATCCTTTGAGTGGTGCCATGTCATCAGGTTTATACAATACGGATTCCATGTGTCACCCTGTTAGTGGTGCCACGTGGCACCTCCATTTTTCCAAATTTGCATGTTTCATCAATACAACAGAACGCGATAACTTTCTCATACGGAGTCCATTTGAGATGAAACAAATGCCATTGGAATCGTCTTGACGAGATATTTGATATGATGCTAGTTTTGATGAGACTAGAGGACTTAAAAAAAAATTCCTTCTTGGATCCTCCTGGATCATTCCTCCCCACTGAGAAGCTTTTGGCCTCCAAAAGCCTTTACTAATCAACATATAGGTGAGGGAATTGCTCCCTCACTTTCTCCTTCTTGATCCACTTGGATTTGCTTGGATGAATGCCTCTGATGCCCACTCAGAGATAATCAACATCACCTCTACAAGAAGTCCTTATCCTTCTGTCCAAGATGACATATTCCTTTAGCTCATCCATGTACTCAAGAGAAAATTCATCAATTGATGGCAATGAGACATTCTCCCTTTCATCCATGATCATGGGAGGCTCATAGAGTTTCAAGTTCTCCACATTCACCACTGAGTATATCTGCATGTATGGATGTAGCTCTAAGCGAAAATCATTCATCCCAATCTTCTCCAAGATGGTGAAGGGACCATATCTAATAGGCTTGAGCTTCTTACCTTCTCCTTTCATCCTCTCCTTGCTGATGTGAAGCCACACTTGATCTCCCACCTGAAACTGATGATCAACTCTATGCTTGTCATGGCGAGCCTTGTACTAGGCTTGACTCTTCTCCAACTTCTCTTGCACTGCTTGATGTACCTATTGAACTCTCTAAATGAACCTGCGGGCTTTGTCTTCATTCTTGGAAGTGCTTGAACCAACCTCTCTCCCATAAGTCAAGTCCAATGGAGTCTTTGGCAAGTACTGGAAGCATGTCTCAAATGGTGAGCTCCGACATTAGAGGAAATTTCAACTCAAAATGGGCCTCCTAAAATGAACTAGTAAAATAATAGTTAAAATAATAAAATAATATTTATTAATTTTAGAGGAAGAAAAGAAAAAAACTACTTTTTAGTTTGTATTTTTGACATATATCCCTGTGTTTTTACTCAAATTTCGATCGGGAGAGCTCGTTGGATGGGAAATTGAATTCTGCATCCAACGAGTACCCGCTTGACATACTTTTGATGGAGCCCGCTACCCCAAAAACAATAAATACCAGAAAAATGAAATGATGACATCGTCATTTCATTTTTTCTGGTATTTCTTGTTTTTGGGGTAGGGGGGGTCCGTCAAAAGTATGCCAAGTGGGTACTCATTGGATGCAGAATTCAATTTCACATCCAACGAGCTCTCTCGATCGAAATTTGAGTAAAAAAACAGGGAGATATGTCAAAAATACAAACAAAAAAAGTAGTTTTGTTTATGATACCTATCCCCAAATTTATATTAAAAAAGTGTTTAAGACCTATATAGTATTTCAAATTTAAAGCAATTTCATTGGCTAACACATGATGACATGGAATTTGAATAAAAGTTAAAAGGCCCATTTTGAGTTGAAATTTCCTCTAATGGTGGAAGAATGCATAGCCCTGTTGTAGGCATGCTGCACATACTGGATCTGTTCATCCCATAACTTAGGATGCTTGTTGCAATAGCCTTGAAGCAAATGGACAACTGTCCTATTGACTACCTCTATCTGTCCGTCGTTCTGTGGATGGAAAGCGGTGCTCCTCTTCAGCTTGGTGTCCATCATACACCATAATTTTGTCCAAAACTATCCAAGGAATCGAGAGTCCTGATCCGAGATAATGGACGTAGGGAGTCCAAAGTGAACCCATACATGCTGAAAGAAACGAGAAGCAGCCTGCTCTGTAGTGACCTACCTTTTACATGGCATAAGAATACACATCTTGCTAAACCTATCCATGACCACATACAAGTAGTCATGACCCCTCCTAGACATAGGTAAACCCCCCACAAAATCCATGTAAATACTTTCCCAAGGACGGGAAGGAATAGGAAGTGGTGAGTACAGCCCCAATTTTCTATTAGTGGGCTTACAAGTGGAGCACATCACTGTTATAGTGGATTTCACCACTCTAGGTGAATCACACTTTGTATGGCCTTCCCCTGTCCCATTGCAGACTCCTTAGACCCTATGGACCACCTTTTGTCCTTTGATGTTTCCTTGATCATCCCTAAAAACACATGAAAAATGCTATACGTGACTTTTAAACATATAAGCACGTACATACGTGGGTTTGGCCACTAAAACCATGTACATCGGGATGTGTGCATAATACAAATCCTTTTGGAGTTTTTATTGACATGGATCTTACTCATTTGACTCCTGGCCTTCCCTATGCCTTGAGATCGCTCAGATTCGACCTTTCATTACCCCTTTGAAAATCTATATAAGGAACCCCTTGGTACATTGAAGGCATAAGAGAGAATTGAGAGCAACAAAACTATAGTCCATTACTGCCGGAACTTATGCTTGAGTCTGCATCCCTTCGTCCCTTGGAGCACTTTTGTGTTCTTCCCAAGCTTGCCTTTTGCTTGTGAGCTTGCTATCGAGAGATGGAGGATTGAAGTGGTGGATGCCCAAGTGGGGGATTCAGTTTCTCCGGTTCGCAGACGTGCCGTCAGAGGTTGTATCTTGTAATCTCTAATTTATATTAATAGAAATATATTTTCCTATTGAATAATGTGTGTTTGAATGAATATTTTATCCATGGGATCATGTCAAATGCTTTTACATTATTGATTATATATGCTAGAATAGATCTAACACCACGATATATAGAATGCTTGTATTGTTTACTTGTTGTTGAGGAAGTAACAGATCAATTCAAGATGAAGATTGGAAAGCTCAATGGGGATCTACTTCAACCATCCGGAATAAGGTACGAGGTCTGATCCTTTAGTGTTAGACATTTAATTTCTATTGCATATTGGAAAGGATTGATTTCTGGAGTCAAGTTGTCTGTTGTGGTACCCCAAGCCATAGGAATTTCTCTCCGTAGTAGCATACCCTGTTTTCATGGACACAATGCATTTACATTGATTGTTAGATGTGCATTTTACTTCCTGTTGCATCATAACACCATCAGTTGCACGATCATATCCCTTTTTGAGTAATAAATCCAACTAAAATCAACGCTAAATAAAATGAATTACACTCTTTTGTTTTCTAGGGTGCACCAACAAGCTTAGGTTTTAGGATCTTGGAATAGTTCATTGTAAGTTAATTCTACAAGATCACTAAACAACAAAATCTAGGTGTCTGTCCAGGTGAGTGTGTGAAATCCTTGGTATAACCAGTGTTTCTTAGGATCCTCCTCTCAAAAGGGAGTTAAGCACGAGGCAGTGTGAGTGGTTATTGATTGGGATGACCCCTAGTCATAGCTGAGTAGCACCAAAGATATTTCCAGGATTGTATTCATATCTGGGGGCTCTTTCGAGAGTTTTGGTCTTTACTACCCTACCCATACAATCAATCCCGCCTGCGACTATCTGCCTGAGCATTGATTATATTGAGGTTACCTTAGTGGCCTTACCTAGGATATCGAGGGGGTACTTTGCAAGGGTTATTCTGCAGGTGTCCCAGCCTGGTTGGGGTCAGACAACACAGTTTCTTTACGCGTTGAAGCCGAGGGCCACAATAATTGGTTATGTACCTCAGCTTGTTGTGTATGGGAGTCTCAAGCCTCTCCTAGGAGAGACATACCTTCTTCATTTGGGAGCTCACTTATCCAGCCCTTGTTTGCTTGCATTTGGCTTTAGATTTTATTAGTGATTTCTCTGTGCATGATAGTTGGCCTAGGGTTTACGTAAATAGAGAGTCTTTGCTATTTTTTGGGTCATTGTGAATTCGAGTGTGGTTCCTCGCCGTTCTCGTCATTTAGCAGGACTTTCGCCTTCTACTTCTCCTCCTCCTTTGGGAGAGAGACCTAGATAGTCCAGGAGGACTATGTCACACATTGATTCACACACCATGGGAGACCGTTTAGAGGATATTCTTGAACCACCTCCTCCCATTCGTGTAGACGATGGGGAATTTACTCCTACTTATGATCCTTCACCCGACTTAGCTGATTTAGGTCCTATTATTTCTGAGATAGGAACCTTGCATGATAGGCCTACTCACTCCAGGTTTGATTCCCCATTGACGCGTTACCGGTATGGAATGCCAGAGGACGCCAAGACTCATTTTGAACTTGCCAGCACTAGCTACGGTAGTTATGCTACGTCTGGTTTCCCTACACATGATTTGACATTTCATGTCGAATCCGATTTCAATCCCAAAATTATGCCTAGGGGCACTCTCATTCCTTACCATGCAGAGAGGTTTGGGAGCACTAGTCACATTGCACCTTCCATTCCAGTGGTGGAAGCTTCATCGTATCTCCCTCCTAGGTCTAGGGTTAGCGATCCGATTAGGATACTAGATCCAAGATGAGTGACGATAGGCGGTAATACATATATTATTAATCATGTTCCTTCATCCTCGATCCCTATTTATTCAAATGTACATCCTCCACCTTATTCACGTGGTCCTTCGAGCCGATATATGGCTATGATTCAGGTCTGTACTGCAGTTACTAGACTGATTGTGTCTCAAGTTCACATACCGCCCACTGTGTTGGGAGGCTATGTTCATGCTTCTATAGGTCATATTGCTACTTTCGGGGCATATATCCCTACTTTCTGAGTGTATCTTCCTACCTACGGAGTGTCTCATGGGGCATCGCATGCGATGACCTATGGACCTTATTATGGGATGCAGTATGGACAGGTTTCTTCACCTTATGGAGGTGGGTATGAACAACTTGCTTACTCTCCTAATTACGGCTTTGTAGCTCCTACTAGTCAAGGTCCACCATACTATGGTACTTCCACACCACCCTATATGGGTCAGACAGGAGGAGGACACTATGTCCAAGGCCATGGTGGTAATCAACCCTATATGAATCAGGGAGCGGTCCATCAACCTCATCATCCTAGGCTCCCTTTCCTTGCAATGCTTAATCTTCTTGACTTATTGAGACTTACAAACGATCCTGTGGATCATGACTCGGCTTGGATGGCTGTCCCTACCAAGCTTCCTTCGGACATACCTAAGTTCAAAGGCAAACCGGGAGAGGATTTGAGGGAACACATTACTACGTTTCACCTTTGGTGCTCTTCGAATTCATTACATCAGGACTCTGTCCATTTGAGACTATTTCAACGCACCCTCACAGGGCCTGCTGCAAAATGGTATATAGAGTTGCCTAAGGGAGCCTTCACTTTGTTCGACGACCTTGCGATGACTTTTCTTAATCACTTCCAGCTACCAGTGTGCTATGACGTCGGTACTAAACTCTTATCGACATTTCGGCAAGATAAAGCCACACATATTTCTAATCATATTCAAGAGTGGTGTAGACGGAAGAGATTAATTAAAGCTTTTATACCGCTGGAATTCCCCCTTAAGTGGCTCCTCAAGTCATTATTGCCATATATAGCGAAGGATGTTTCCACATCCGGAGTGCAGAATGAGGAACAAGCGATATTTAGGTTGTAGGAACTGGACTTGATCTATGCTTAGTTCGGTTTTTTGTATGAGATTATTCCCAATGCTCCTCGTTCCAGTTTCGATCCCAAAGTCAAACCTAGACCCCATGCCGATGGCATTGTGGGTTGTGCAAGTGCAAATCCTACAGATTCGGTTGCAAAACAAGCTAGTCAATTGTCGCTCAACCAATTTGCTTTGGAAAAAGCTACGGCTTCATCTCAACCCACCCAAATGGTGAATGTACTTTCTGTGCAATCATCGGACCAGAAGGGTAACTAGCATCCCGGCCGGAATAGAATAAAGGGTAAAAATAATAATTGAAAGGGTGGGAATAAGAATGAGAATGATAACAATAATGACAAGAACGGTAAAAATGCTGGGGGGGACAGGCAAGTGAAACATAAGGTTAAGTTCCCTTGCAAGCTATGTAAGGAAAATCACCTCACTTACTTGTGCCCCCAGATTGAAGAATCTTTGAGAATCTTAGCACAAGGCCCAGCCGTGCTAACTAACCCTTTACTGCATAACCAAAATATGAACTCGAAGTCCCATGACCATTCTAGTGATGATGATCCACCAGAGGGTAGTGGTTGTGGGTGCATTAACATGGTCCGTGCTGTGAAAGTTGTGACTCGTATGAAAGATTATAGTTCATCACAACCTATCCCAGGCAAAGAACCTGATCCACTAGAATCCCCTTTACGCATTGAGAAACATAGAGATAAACCTGAGGCTGCACCTCGCATTCCTAAGGGAGTCCTTAAGCATTCGAGGCATAATCCAAATGCCCGAGCCGCCCAAAATTATTCAGTTGTCGAGGATTTGGGCCATACTCCTTGTGCGATGTCTACATTAGAAGTGCTTCAGAGTTGTCCTTCGCAAAGGAAGGTGTTTCTTTCTTCCCTTGGTGTGAACGATGATGATTCTTCCTCTGTGATCAAATTTGAAACCGCAGGACACCAGCCTCGCTTTCCCTACTATGTGTCTCTTTTGGTGCACATAGAATGTCTTGGTATGACCGTCAAATGTACTGTGATTGATGTGGGTGATGTTGCTTCTATGATGTCTTTGGGCTATTGGAAGGGTCTTAGTTCTCCTTAGCTATCTAAATCAGCTTTCGATGGGAGATATTTTAGGCCGCACGACATCCTTCCTTCCCTTAAATTCCATTTAGGGGGAAAGACCATTGCGATAGAGGTTGAGGTGGTTGATGCACCCCTTGACTATAATCTCTTGCTGGGTAGGAACTGGATGTACAGTATGCAAGCTGTTGCTTATTCCTTGTTCCGCATTATATGCTTTCCACATAATGGGAAGATCATAATGATTTATCAGATGACATTCAAGAATCCATCTGTTACCACATCTTTGGGAGCTTCGATCCCGATCGTTGAGCACTCTCAGCTGGCAACTGGGAGTGTGGGTTTAGGCATGTATCCATCTCTCATGGGAATCTTTAGTTGTCCTGCACTGATCCTCATGATAGGATCCAGTTTCGATGAGGATTTGACTTCTACGATATCAGTGTCTTTTTGCACGAATCATATGGAAGACCCTTGGATTCTTCCTACACTGAGTATTTCAAGTGAGCCTGTCGAGACAAGCATGTCGTTTTCTGTAGCCATGATAGCTTATCAAGCTAATCTCAAGAGTGTTGCAGAGCCTAGTCCTTCCTCTTCACGGATGGAGGAGGAAGACCCGTATATGCTGCCGGCATGGGAAATATAGTCTTCTCATGCCCACGACTACCTTGATATGTTTTTCCCTTCGGATGAAGCGATTATTGAGGCTATGCTGGGAGTTGAGCCACCATGGGGGGAACTTCATCATAGATCGTACTTCCTTCCAGAGCTTGACCGTTTGGAGCATGAGGATTTTAGGGCGGTTTTTAGTCAAAGAGTTGGTAGTCTTGTGGTTCCATTAAGCTCTCTTGGTCCGATGGCTGATGGAAACATGGAGAACATATCTTCAACGATCCATATCAACATCTCTCGCAATCCTAGAACAATAGAGAATGTCTATATTGGGGCGGAATGTTTCCATGCTGAGATTCTGGAATATACCGAGCTATTCAAAGAATTCCGTGATATTTTTGCTTGGTCTTACGATGAGATGCCAGGTATTGACCCTCGTATTTTCGAGCATGAGATTAAGACTTACCCCAACGCTAAGCCTGTTCGACAATGTTTACGGGTAGTGAATCCTAGAAAAGCACCCGCCATTAAGGCAGAGATAAAGAAACTGTTGAAAGCCAGTTTCATCTATCCCGTTCCCTTAACGGAGTGGGTTTCAAACCCTGTTTCGGTGGATAAGAAGCAGGGAGCGATCCACATATGCACTAATTTCCATGATTTGAATCGTGCCTGTCCTAACGATAACTTTCCCACACCATTTATAGATCAGATTTTGGATGAGTGTGTGGGGACCGAAGTGTTCTCCTTTATGGACGGATTTTCTGGGTATAATTAGATACGGATTAAACCTGAGGACCAACATAATACTGCATTTATTTGTCCTTGGGGAACATTCGCATATCAAAAAATGCCTTTCATCCTTAAAAATGCCGTAGCTACATTTCAGCAGGCAATGACCTTGATTTTCCATGATCTCAAGTCAATTATCGAGGTATTTTTGGATGATCTCGTTGCTCATTCTCGTATGAGAATGCGTCATCCCTATCACTTGAGATTGGTATTCGAAAGATGCCAGCACTATTCAGTTAGATTAAATCCTCATAAGTGCATCTTTTGCATGAAGTCAGGTCCTTTGTTAGGATTCATCGTTTCGAAAGAGGGTATAAGAGTTGACCCTTTTAAGGTTGAGGCAATACTTCAATTGTATCCCCCGAAGAATATTCATCATCTTCAGTGTTTGCAAGGCATGGAAAACTTCTTACGAATATTTGTTGTCAACTTTGCCAATCTGACTAGAGGCTTCATGCGTCTCTTGAAGAAGGATACTCCCTTTTATTGGGATGAGTGAGCCCAGGAGTCCTTCGATGCACTCAAGTGAGCCCTAGCATCGGCCCCGGTGATTAGTCCCCCAGACTATAGCCATGATTTCTTATTATATGTGGCAGCGTCTTTAGAGATGATTGGTATGGTCTTGGTTCAAGAGGATGAGGAGATCCAAGAGCATGTCATATATTATCTGAGCCAAAACCTTATTGACGTAGAGATTCGTTATTCTCATGTCGAGAAGCTTGCTTTAGCTACCGTACATGCAGTTCAGCATTTGAGACATTATATTCTCCTTCGTCAAACCTTGGTTGTGGCCCATGTCAATCCATTTCAATTCGTCCTCACCCAAAGGATGATTGGGGGAAAGTATAATAAATGGATTGTCATTTTGCAATAGTTTGATCTCGAGTTTATTTCAGCAAAATCAAAGAAGTCTTTAGTCTTTGCAAAGATTATATCATATTTTTCGAGCAAGACCAAGGAGTTGGTTTGTGAAGATACGTTTGTCGATGAACACATCTTCTTAATCTCTACATTAGACCCATGGTATGGGGATATAATAATATATTTACAAACATTGAAGACCCCTACTCACCTCTCACGAGATGAATGGCAACGATTACATCACGTCTCTAAGAACTACCTTATAGTGGACAATACTTTGTACTGCCATGGGGTAGATTCCATTTTACGACATTGTTTAACTCATGATGAGGCTGAGGTTGTGCTGAATGATTGCCACGGAGGGGCGTGTGGTGGTCATTTATCTGGGCTTTCTATAGCTCAAAATATTTTGAGAGCGGGTTATTTTTGGCCATAGATTTTTAAGGATTGTGTTGATGCGGTCAAGAGGTGCCACCCTTGCCAGGTGTTTGCATGTAATATGCACTCGAAACCTGCCCCATTACATCCCATTATCACTGCTGGTCCCTTCACTAAGTGGGGGCTCGATTTTATGGATTGCAACCCAGCTTCGGCTAGGGGACACCATCACATTATAGTGGCTGTTGATTATTTCATGAAATGGGATGAGACTATGCCTACAGTAAAATTCGACGATGAGACATCCGCTCACTTTGTATTCAACCAAATTATTACTCGGTTCGAGATTCTGAAAGAGCTTGTCACTGACCATGGCTCGCAATTTCAGAACCATATGATGGAAGAGCTGGAATCGAATTTAGGGTATAAGAAAGAGCACTCCTCTTATTACTACCCCCAAGTGAATGGACAGGTAGAGGCAGTGAATAAATCACTCAAATCCATTCTCCAACGAACCATCGCACAAAGCAACAATAATTGGCACATTATGTTATATCCTGCTTTGTGGGCATATCAAACTGCGGTTAAGACTGCCACTGGTTTTTCTCCATATCTGCTTGTACATGGAGTGGAGTCGATATTGTCGGTTGAATGTGAAATTCCTTCATTGAAGCTAGCTATGGAACTCTTACCAGACACTTCACCTTTGGAGGAGCATTTGGTTCACCTTGAGCAACTCGATGAGCCACGTCGAGATGCCTTGGTGGCTCTAGAGGTTAATAAGCGTCGCTTAAAGGTCCAGTACGATAAGTCTTTTCATCCAAGAGTGTTTAGTCAAGGAGACTTGGTCCTTTTGTGGGATCGACCGAAAGAACCCTTGGGGGCAGGGAAATTTAATCCTATGTGGCGTGGTCCTTACGTGGTCAAGCATGTGTTAGAGAAGGGTGCTTATGAGTTAGTCGATTATGAAGGAACAACTTTGGTGGAGCCTAGAAATGGGTTCTATCTTAAAAAATACTATGCATAGTCTTTAGCCAAGGCTTCTTGTTGTATATTATTGTACAGCTTTGCATAGTTAGGTATTTTTCTTATCATGATCAGTTTTGTGATTAGTTTCCATTTCTTTTGGCAGATGTCAATGGAATCTTCCACCTACATAGGATTCGAGGATGGTGCAAGCCGTCACACTCAACACTCAGCCTCTGCTGCTTGGGTGATTTATACTCCTATGGGTTAGGTACTGTCTTCAGGAGGTGTATGTCTACGGCCATATTCCAACAATTTTGCTGAATATAGCGCCGTTATTGAGCTTCTACGGGATGCCATTCTACATGGCGTTCTATCTCTTGAGGTACGTCTTGATTCGGAGTTAGTAGTGTCACAGCTCAATGGTTTCTACCATGTTATAGATCCGACGTTATTAAGAAGATTCTTACGTGTGAGATTGTTAGAATGGAAATTTGAAAATATAACATATATACACATTCCAAGAAATAATAATCAAGTTGCTGACTCATATGCTAACTACATGTTAGATTGGCATTTGTTTCATTCATAATAAATTAATCACAAACAAAATTTTTACACATGTAAATAAATAAATCGATCACCATAAAACTTTTTATACATAAAAAATGTGATAATACATAGTGTCATGATACAAAATTGGGGCTTTTTAAGCCACCATCATATAATACACGGTCGTACAAAATGTATACACTCCCAGGTGTCTAATCCTATGGAGGAGGAGTAGGGTTGTGACCATGGAATGTCACTATGGCTCTAGCTAGCCGTCGAAATAAATGCACCCATGCGCATGGTACACCCACCACCTGTCACTGCATGGCCTCAGGAAAGTCCTTGACTTGTGCCATGGGAACTCTATGAGTCAGTCTCACAAATTTGGTATGAATGCTCTGGAGCATTCGCTTTGCATCCACACCCGTCATGTCATCTCCTCTTCCCATCCGTCTATGATGAGGGAATCCCTGTGGCCACCGTGCTCCCACATCTGCACACAAATGGTAGATGTCACTATGTGTTGTCACGCAAAAACATGTCTTTTTGCTTCCATAAAATCAAGAAAATACAAAAAAAATTCAATAACTCAAAAATTTTAAAAAGAGTGAGGGTCGAGATTCGTTACCTATATCGCCATATGTCGATCTTGGTGGCAATGGCATGTCTGGGTCCCCTCAAAAATCTATCCCTGCATAGGGGTAGTCATCAATGGAAACTATCTGTCATAGCCACCATGGAAAGAAGTTAGCTGGATATGGGTTGGCCACCCTACCACCCCCCAGTCTGCACATAGAATCTTCCCAACATCATTGGGCTGGATCTCGAACCCCGTGGAGAGGAACATCCACTCTAGGGCTCAATCCTGGAACACGCTCAAAGAAAAACGTGCTCAAGATACTGCTGAACCTAAAGTTCCACACCCTGCCTACCTTATACTCATTGAGATGGTGTTTCATGTTGCTCAGTAGCATAGTAATCTAGTCATATATTGTGGGTCTCATACACTCCACTTCATATAACATCAGAGGCCGTGAGGCCTGGTGGAGTGATGCTAAGCCGACTATCCTGCCCAATGTCAATAATATGGCCTTTAGGCCCAGCACCTGTATAGCATTGGTAGGGACCTGACTCCCCACCTTCTCGGTGTTTGGATAACAGTACACTGCAATGTACTCATCGATAGTCAGCCCACCCCCTGGCCCACCTCGGGAATGAAGGTTCACCACCTCCCCTCGTCTAGAAATCCCTATGATAAAGTATATGTCCTCCACCTCTATAGTGAGGGACATCCCGTCAATATGAAAGGACTTCGAGTCTGGATCCCAATAGTCTACCAGCATCTGTAGTAGTCTTGGTTTGGCCCTCAAACCACCAAGACACCAAAGCTTGTAGAGTCTGCATGCACGAAGAGCTTGTTGAGCCATTAAGTCATCCCTTACTGCTTCCTCTACTTCACCATGCTCACACTCTCTCCACTCTAGCACCATCCTGCAAACGAAATTGAAAATTTGCCCATTAGTTTAGTTGAAAATCATATGCGCGGCCTCATACACGACTGTTTTGAAAATAGCCGCGTATGTAAACGGGTTTGAGGTTCTTTTTCATGTATATCCAGCCCTATACACAGAAAAAGCCTCGATTTCGGTGTGGGTCGCAGTGCTTATTTTGGGATGGCCTTAAAAATTCATTTGACCATGAAAATCTATAAAAGTTATGTCAAAATGCAAGAGGAGAGCATGAGTAAATACCTGGAAGAAACGGTTGTGAATTCCGTCGGCTAGATCTCCTGGAATTTGCAGTTGAAAATCAGAGGTCAAATGGTTAAAAGTTTGA
>LPNX010860579.1:571331-652690 GCA_001517045.1 Pseudotsuga menziesii | reverse complement strand
GGCATATAGGTTAGGTTTCACCACTGTTTGCATTTTGCATGACCTTGTGACCATATCACCATGACCTTAGGTACGAACCCACTCTATTATGTCACATAACCTTCTTGCTGCTTTAGAAGTGGCATGATACAAGTGGTAGAGCTTCACCTTACATGGGTACCCTAGTTAGTGCCTTATTTGCATTTGGTGCCCATGCCGATGGTTTCTCCTTTAGGGTGTGGGAGTTCATTGTATAGTACTGCCATGACATTTCGCAAGAGCCTCATACTCCTCTTGATCTTATGCTGGCCTATTTCCCTCAGGACTACCTCTTGTCAAGTTGTGAATGCATTATCATGAGTGTTGGGCTTAGGGCAGACCCGGGTTCTTATACTTTTTTCTTCACACCAACAAAGAGACCCACAGTGTTGGCCCTTTCGGCAACAACCTGCAAACAGGTTGCAGTCTCACCTGAAACAACTATGGGGTGCCACAGAATCAGGTTTCTACAGGAAAAAGAAGGATATTACTGTACCTTTAGCCTTAACAATGAATACTTATACAATACAGAGCTTTGACATTCACTTAAATAGCTTCACAATTTAGATAAAAGATAGTTACTTGCTTAACCCTTAACTGGTAATTCACAGTGAAGTTAATACTTAACAGTTTATCTTACTTTATCATTCATCTACTTATCAAATGCATAAAACATAACAGGAAAAAAATAACAAGAACCACCACAACACAAGATATACATGGTTCACCCCCAGTGTAGGGGCTACATCCACAAAACTGCATTTTATTTTCAACTCTTTACAAATGACACAGTTCTGATCTGCGCACTCAGCTGCAGATCTTCTCAACAACTCAATGCTGCGCACTTTAGCTGCATAACCTTCTTCCAAAACCCTCTGCGCACTCAGCTGCAGAGGTCATCCACACACTCAGCTGGGACTTAACCTTAACCCCAAAATAGGCCTTATCTTCTTCACATCAAATTATCATCATACAAAAACCTTCGAAAAAGCTCTTTTCTCCTTTACATAAGTGCCTATTTATACAAGTGCACTATTACAATACCATGGACTTAAACCATGGGCTTAAAAACCATGGACTTAAACCATGGGTTATTTACAAAAAGAGGGGCTTCGACCCAACCCCAAAACCCCTAAGACTATTTTGGATCACAACTCTGCTTACAAGCTTCACACCAAAACCGTGGAGTTGCCAAAATTAAGGACCTTCAAGGTCCGATCCCCAACAGGCCCCTAAGACTCACCAGTGTCCCATCCCGGGGCACTCTGCTACTTTTTTGGTGGAAGAATCTTGTTGGAAAATATAGTGAACTGCTTGTTGAGGCTGCGCATGATATCTTCGGCTGCTTGCTCCTTCTCCACTATCTCCTGCAATGCTGCTGCAGATGCTTCGCTGGCCTTTTCCTGTGCGAACATGTCATCCTCCTTCAAAACTTTGAGTTGGTTGTCCACAACAGTGCTCAATTCCAAGGCCTCGTTAATAAGGGGCTACACAGAGTTCACCAACAGTGTTTCTTTCCTTCTGCAGGATTCAATTTCTTGATGGAGCTCATTCCTATGCTTCAACTTAAGCATCTTCTGCATAGGTGGCAATGTCTTAATTTCCGCTTTGACTGCGTCCAGCTCTGCCTGTCACTGCTTAATGGTTTCTTGCAGATTTTCTACCTCTGGTTTTTTCTGCAAGTTTTCCCAGGCCTCGACACTTTTGTCTAGCATATTTGATGCACTACTCACAAGATCTAAGATATTTGTTGTTAAGGCCTAAATATCTCCGCGACCTTGTTCCGTGACCTCTGGTGGACTCTCAGGAATGATGCGAAGTTGAAGCTCCGCAATCTGAGCCTCATGTTTTGCTTTTGTCTTCTCTATCAGGCTTTGAGACTGTTTTGCATAGTCTTTCAGCTTGATGATTCTCTGCTCTGGTTCTTCTTCAGCCTGCATGTCGAAGTCAGGGAGACTTCGACACGCCTCATCCACTACTTGCGCCAGTGCAGCCTGCTTGCTTTCTGCTTCCCTCTTTTTCGGTTCGACTTCTTCCAACTGCGCTGCAAGGCTCTCACTCTGCTTCATGGCATTTTACAACTGCATGTGTGAGTAGCTATCACATTCTCGGATCTTGTTCATGACTTCCAACTGACAAAGATGCAGCTCTGGCATAGATAACTTAGAGTAGTCTATTTCAACTGTCATACTCATCTGCGATCGAGATGTTGTGTCAGTTATTATGAGGGCTGCACTTGGTACTTTCCCTCTATTTTTTCTGGCTGGCCATTGCCTTGTATCTAGATACGCACCTACTAGGGAACTGCTTACTGCAGCGCTAGTCCCTGATCTTTCTGCTAACGCCTTAAGTTCTTTAATTCGCTGCGCTATGCCAGTGAGCGCATCAAGGTGTGTAGCTGCAAACTCTGACCATTTGCTGGATAATAGTTCTGTGTACTTTTCCAGATCCTGATCAAGCTCTTCAATCATCAAAGTGGGCTCTTCGATGATATTCTTTCCCTTCGACGCCTTAGCTTTCTTTCTGGGTGAAGGCTTTGTAACTTCCTCCACTTCTGAAGACTTGCGCTTATCTGGGTGATTAGTGTCAGAAATTGTCTTTACTGATTCTTCTTCTTCTTCATCAGCTCCATCATCACCACCATGGCCATCTCTGCTCTGCTCTAACTCATCTTGTTCTTCACTTTCTTCTGGTGGGTCACTCTGCGGCGGCTGACTAGGACCTGCGCCCACATCTATCACTGGGGGGACTGGTATGTTGGGCCTTGTTCCTGCGTCCTTCATCCATTCAGTCGGCCACTTTTGAACTACTGCGAGGATGTCTTCTTGGGTCACCACGTATGGCAACTTCCAGCATGCATGTTTATCATCTGCGTGGGCCTGAATGAAGACATTGTGCATGTCAGTCTTGAATTTGGCCACTCCAGCATACTAAGAGAATAGCTCATTACCGAGCCGCGGTGTTTTCAGGATCTCATATGAAATATTCATTACATAAAAGGGGAACACATAGTTCGTCATTTGCTGCAGGGCCTTATCCTGTGAGACTCAAAGAGATGCATACCTTATTGTGCCAGGCATATCTGGAGGCACATGAACAAACTGTGCCTCGGTAGGCTCTCTCCATCCTACCAGTGAAATAAACACTAAAAACCATGAGTAATGAAAGGGTCTAACTTTCTCCTGCACATCGTGGACATCTTCAAGGAACTCCCTAGCAATGTACTCTACCCATTTGTAAGTGTAGCCTTCGACACAGTTCGCAACAATACTAACAATCGGGGTAGGTGCTTCATTTGGTCTGGACTTCCGCATTAATTTGCATGTTAGGAGCTCTGCAGCGAAGAGAATGTTTTGGTGCCGAATTGTCGAGGTTTGATACCCTCACTTTCCTTTCGTCAGGCTGAAGTGGTCCTTCATGTGCTGCACCAGCTTCGTATCCTCATGTTTTCTGACAAACTCAATCCCAGGATCAGGCCCTTCCTTCGCCAAGCCTGTGATCGTATGAATCAGCTCTCCATCAATAGCTATTTTCTGGCTTCCTATCCATAGATGCCCATCGTGCACCAATGCCAATAGCTGCTTGACCACCACGGTAACCTACGTGCTGTGACCAAAGTGGGGGACATTGAGCATCTTCAATAGGCCAGCTTGCTCCAAGCCAGCATCCCACTGTTTCACTTCCAGTAGCATCGTATCGGCCTCCGGATAATGGATAGAGTGCAAGTATTTCCCAGGTGCGAACTGCAGAAATTTCCCACGATCATTCGTATCGTGGCCTGCGTACTTGAGCCAATATATTTTTCATATCATCATTCCAACCAACTTGTTGTAATCTCATAGATCACATAAGGTTACCAATAATACATACTAAAACATATATAAATACAGAACAGAGACAAGAGACAAGAATAGATAGGATAAAATAGATTATATTAATACAATGAGTTCATACAAGGCAGAGAACTGAACTGAGTTCTCGTTTGACTCAACAGCCTAATATATACAATTTATAGATGGTTACAAAATAACTACCTATTGGTTTGGTGAACCGACACAACTTTTCAGATAGCCTACCTAATCTTTTAGTTTAGTCGACCGACTGACTTAGTCGGCTGATCGACTAAGTCAGCCCATCGACTTAGTCGGTTGATTGACTAAGTCAGTCCTTGTTCAAGTCGACTTATCGAATTGCTCCTTATACATCTCCCCCATGAACAAAACATTTCTTCGTCCTCCAAGAAACAGGGAGGTACAAAAAATAGTATTGTTTGGGCCTTCAAAACTTTATTGTGGCGGACTGTGAAGACGGATGGTTGGTATTTTCTGGACATAGACTTCAACAATAGTCGGAGCTATGATGGCAAGGTGATGTTGGAAGTCTGTCCAGATCTTTAAATCTTTTTGGATGTCGATGGTTAATGTGGTTAAATTTGATAGGACCGACATCTTCTCCGAGATAGGGACTTCTGCTATCTTTTCCATGTTGGGGCCGAGGAACTGGTTCTGCTCTTATGCTACGTCGATGAGTCATTTCATCTGTGGGCAGATGATGTCGACTTTTTCTAAGTTGGGAAGAGCTTGTTGTACCTACTGATGTGCTTCCCTCTCCAGTTTTTGCAGTTTGTTTGTTTCCAGCACTATCTATTCTTCGATTATCATCCTAAGTGTTGCCTCTGTGGTCTTCCTGCTCTCCAAAGCCTGAATGCCTTATCGAGTCTGTCGTGTCTATTGATAAACTTGCCCATAGTGAGTAGGCCAGTCTCTTAAGACTTCTTCGGTGACGACAGACTCCTCCATATGGTCCTGTAGTACTTTATATGCTTCAGAGAATGTAGTGTGTTGTGCCAGTAGCAGTCTAGCAGTCTCCTCTTTTTGTTCCTCCTTGGTTTCCTGGAGGCACGCCTGGATGGTCGACACCATGCTCTCAAATAACTGGTAGGCTCTTTCAAGTGTTCTATCGGTGTCAAATTCTATGGGGCCTGGTATGACAGACTGAGATAAAGTCCTGCATTTTTCAAGAAACTCGACCTGTTCTGTATTTTTGTCTGTGAGCTCTTTATATTTCCGCTCAGTCCGTGTCTTGGCTTCTTTGGCTATAGTTTTGAGGAGTTGGCCCACCTCTGTGTCAGTCAAGGAGCTGGTGTCTTTCAAGCTAATCCGAAGTCTGGGAGTCTTTCCATGATGCTCCTTCCTCTTCTTGTGCTTTTCTGCCTCTGTCTCCTGTGTACCTGCAACAGTTGAAGGGGGGCCTTTGGTTTGCGGGATAGAAGTTGATGTTTTTTCTGGCTGGGGAGGTGGTATGACCACTTCTGACTATGTGGATGTAGTTGGTTGTGTTGGGCCTATTTGTGACTCGGGGGGGGGGTGGTGGTGGTGATGATGGTGGTGGTGGTGAGGGAGTGGGGGAAATGCGGTGGGGACTTCCATTGGAAGGTGTGTCTGCTTCCGGTGGTGTAGTGGTTGGTAGGTCGATCAACTCAATAGTATACTGCACTTGTCCAATCATGTCTCCTTCTTGGTCAGATTGTCATGTGAAGGTCGACATGATGTGTGCAAATACTATCGGTTGTGTCCTACTTCTTGCATAAAGAGGAGCATGGGTGGAAATTTTCTGGGCCGACTGAAATAGCTCAGGAAATGTCTCGAAGAAAGATTTGAGCTCGGTATCTTTATCGAATTTTGCTTTGACTGTCTCCGGGATTGCACTTTTGTATAAGTTGAGGGAACTGACCGACTGTTGTGCCGATGCTTGCTATTTGACAATTTTTGTCAGTGATGGAGGTGGGTGGGTTGAGACAAGATCGACGATGTCTTCAGTGTGAGTGTCGGCCACCATAATCCTAACAAAACTTTTACAATCTCAGTGGAGTGTCGGCCACCATAATCCTGACTGTTGGATTTTCTTTGCAGTTGTGTCCGCTTGGAAATGTCCTCCTGCAGGTCCATAGTGTGCTTCATGCATGATTTGGTCATGTTCATGTTCAAGTATACACCTTCTGAGGATGTCGTCTAATCCGATTTTGTATAAAAAATTGTTGATGAGGCTGTAGGGTGCATCCTTCATAGCTAAGATTTGTTTTTTCTCGGTATTCATACCTTCTGGTGCCTGACCAGTTTCTAAGAACTAAGCTATTTCTTCTATTTCTTCTGGTACTGCTTCTATGCGAAATAAATGTGCATCAGGTAAGTTGTTGTCAACTCCGGTAGGTTCCTCTCCTGTGTCTATGCGGGATAGATGGTCGGGCCTGACATTTAGCTTTCCTGGTTGGACAACGACTTTGAACTCAAATTCTTGGGATAGAAGTAGCCATTGACAAATCCTCCCATGATGGAGCGGTTTATTGACAAGGTACTTCAAGGCTTGATGGTCGGTATAGAATGTGAAGGGGTTCAATAAAAGGTAATGTCAATATTTTTGGAGGGAAAATACCATACCTAGGGCTTCTCTCTCTGTGGTTGAGTAGTTTC
Organism: Pseudotsuga menziesii; assembly: GCA_001517045.1. Classification (NCBI taxonomy): domain Eukaryota; kingdom Viridiplantae; phylum Streptophyta; class Pinopsida; order Pinales; family Pinaceae; genus Pseudotsuga; species Pseudotsuga menziesii. The sequence continues at coordinate 646,202 of LPNX010860579.1, read as the reverse complement.
TTTCAGCTTTATTTAATTTTCAACTATTGTAAACTATAGGGTAATCCATCCCATCATCCCTTGGCTGAGTTAGGATGGCTCCTATTGCTATTCCTGAGGCATCAACATGCACACAAAATTTGATCGACCAGTTTGGAAATTTTAGAATTGGGGCTTCGAATAATTTTCTTTTCAATTTTTCAAAAGAGATGTGGCATTCCTCTGTCCATTTAAATTATTGATCTTCCTTTAGGAGTTATTCCAAAGGATAGGTCATATCTGAATAGTGTCTTATGAATTTTCTATAATAGCCTGTATGTCCAAGTAACACCCTGACTTGTTTAGGGTTTACGGGTGGTTTCAAGTTGAGGATAATTTTAATCTTGGCAAAATCGACCTTGATACCTGCTTTACAGACAATATGCCCTAATAGTATGCCTATGGGAGTCATAAATATACATTTCTTAATGTTCAAGGAGATTTGAATCTGTCGACATCTCTCCAACATAAGTCTGAACCATGTGCAGTGGTCTTTTAAGGTGGAGTATATTGTCCAGTCGTCGAAGTATACTTCCATGGTCTTATATATGTATTCTTGGAATGTCTTGACAAAAATTCGAGAAAACACTGCAGGTGCATTCTTTAATCCAAAAGGTGTAACTCTGTAAGCAAAGGAACCAAATTAACACACAAATGTTGTCTTCTTTTGATTCTCTTTAGTGATTGGTACTTGGTTATAGCCTGAGAATCCATCTGTGAATGAGTAGCATTCATGTCCTGCCACTTCATTCAAGATTTCATCAGCATAAGGGGTTGGGAATGGATCTATCAGTGTTACTTTGTTGAGTTCGCGAAATTCGACACACATTCTTAACCTTGTCGGGTCGTGTTTCTTGGGCTGTATGACCATTGGACTTTCCCATTCTTACTGGTCGATAAGGTAAATGATCCCTGCTGCTAACATGTTATCGATTTCCTTTTTTACTATTTCCTTGTACATGTGAGCCAGTTTATAGGGTCTTTTCTTAACAGGTCAAACATCAGGTTTAGTATAAATTTTCAACTTGCCCATTTCTTGGGCTAAGCCTTTTAGATCTTTATAGTCCCTGGAAAAGACATCTTGGAACTCTTTTAGTAAGTTCACGATCTCTGCGGTATGTTGTTCATTCCAATAGTCACCGATTTTTGCTAGTTTTGGTCGATCATCATTTGAGATGTCAACTTATTTGGTTTTTACTTTGGCATCTAGCCATTCTGGCGCTTTAGCTTCATTAATAGGCCGACTTCCTTCTTTGAACTATGAAAATGTGGCAGGGAAGTTGGCTACAGTAATTCTGTCGATATCTTCTTTCTCTGTTGTTGCAATTTTCAGGATGGATCGGACAGGTTTTGTTGTTTCGATGTGGTTGGATTTCCATCTGAAGCTCTTTCCTTCGGTGTGTTCATTTTCTAGTTGTAAATGGGTCGACTGTGATTTTGAGCATATTTGTAGATTGTTACAGTATTTTATCTGTTGACGGTCTTGGGAGGGTTGTTTTTTGGTCGGTTGGAGAAATTGTTTAATTTGTGTTGCCGTTTCAACTAGATTTTCCTTTTTAGGTGAGAAGCTGAAGTCTTTAATAAAATTTTCCCTGATTCCGTGCCAAAAGAAGGTTTCACCTCTAGCTTCCTCCATCTTGTACCATTTATTTGGCAAGTCGTCTAGGGTTGAGGGGAACAAATGTGGCTAGGTTCTGTCATCTTTATATCCCAGTCTTCTCCACTCTGTTTCACAAGTTTTGATATGTTCTTATTGGTTTTGACCTTGGGTAAAGATAGGTATCTGGGCTTGCTGGGTTAATTTCTTTCCTCCAAATCGCTCGACAAAATAAGTCGAAGCAGTCGTCTAGGTCTGTAGTTTCGTCTGATGGGTATCCCACCATCTAGCTGCTTGACCTGTAAATGTTTCAACTAAGCTTTGAAGTCGGCCATGTTCACCAATATTTTTAGATACTTGCTCAATATGTCTGACTGGTGAGTCCTTCTCCTTATACCTTGATAGTTGTGTAGCATTTAAGTTAGTTGGTTGTAAGGTAGGGTGTTCCCATATTTTCCTTTCAAAGACTTTGGGGATGATTGATACTATGAAACAATGTCGGGTGGGTTTTTTGTACTTTTTGTATAGTCCAGCACCCTCTTACTTGTGTTTTGTAATTCTCAATCTCCCAGTCATATAATTCATCATCTGAGTTATAATCGATTGAGTCCTGGTTACCTAAGTGCAGTTCTCCATGGATGTTTGGTTCTGTGTAGTCTGTATTGTTGTGGATTTGGTAAATTTGTTTGACATCGACTTCTTCATCAATGGGTTCAGTCCAAGGCTCTCCCTGGCATGGATGAATGGGTACAATGAATTTTTGACCATTTCCTTTTAACTTGATTCGTTCTTTGTCCAAAGATATGGATGCTTTCATATTCCGACCCCAAGGTCAACCGACTAGCGCCGGTAAGGAACTAGATCCTTCCTTTGGGTCAATAATTTCAAAATCAACCTTGGTCAAGATTCCTTTGATGGTCTTGTCGACATTTTTCCAAACCCCAATGGGTTCAATCAGGCCTCGGTCGACGAGTTTTAGGTAAATGCCTGACTCGTAAAGTCGAGGTTTTCCCATTTGTTCCCAAGTGTCTCGGGTCATGATATTTACCTCTGACCCAAAGTTGAGCACTACTTATTAGACATGGTAACCTTCGATTTCTAGGTCGACAAGTGGGTCGGCATCACTTTTGTCTTTTTGGTTCAAGCTCCAGATGTTTTTGGTTTGTTTTTCAGGGTTGGTGCCTTTTATTTCATGTAACAAATATATGAACTGAGATACTGATTTATCTGTTTGAGTGAGTTGGATTAATCGATGTATTGTGTTAGGTTGACTATTGTCGAGGTCTTCTTGTCATGTAACGTTTTGAAAAACATGTGTGGCTTCTTTATACGTTTTTTTTTCGTGCTGCGATGTAGGATAGACATTTGTTTCTTTAATATTACTAATTTGAGGGTTATCAGGTCCTATTTTTATGCCTTGTTGAGTGAAAATATGTAGTTTTTTAGTAGTTATTACATCATGCTTCTGTACACAAGACAAGACATTAACATTTTTCTTGGTATTAATGTTTTCTAACATAGTAGGGAAATCCTCAAGCGAGTGATCACCTACTCCGCAGTGGGTACAGAATTTGAGATCAGTCATGTCCTTGTATGGACAGTCTACATACCAATGACCTTCTTTGTAGCATATGAAGCACTGGGTGGGTTGACGAGGGCGTATGTTGTGATTCCCAGGGAATCGACCTCTTCCTCCGTAACCTTGGTGTCGATTGTCGTACCGGTGCTCATATCATCGATCGTCGTATCTATGTCTGTTCTGATCATTTGGTGGATTGTTTTGCTCATTATGTTGTGCCACCACATTTGTTTGATATACCGTGTGATAGTTCTATCGGTTCTTTAGGTTTAATTGACAGTCGGAAGTGTTGTGACTTTTGGTTTCACAGATGGCACACCAGGAAGCCTTGCCATTTTTCATATTAAATGGGCAATCTGCTATAGAGTGATCTCCGTGTTCCTGGAAAATGTTGCAAAAGGATTTGGTCTGTACAAAGTGGACGTCTTATTGGCTATATTCTTGTTGACAATTATCTTTCGAATGGCTGTTAGTTGAGCATTTAGTGCACCAGATCTCCTGATTCTTGAGGCTGAGCTCCTTCAGAGAATTCTGTACATTCTCAAGTTGCTGTTCCAATCTGTGTTCCGTGGGGTAAGCAGGGATGTCTTCGTCCATCTCCACCTGAAGAGCTTTTGTTAGCACATCCTCATACGTTTTGAACGTCTCCAGACTAATGTGTCGATGTACTTTTTGTGATAGTCCTGCAAGAAACCATTGAATTAGTAATTGTTCATCAATAACGTAATCCAGTTGGATCAATAAATCTTTCCATCGGTTGTCGTAGTCATGGACGGATTCTCCTAGATTTTGTGAAGTTGTTTTGGGTTTCTTTGTGGCCAGGTGCTTAGCATCTGGAGTTTTAAAAAATGACAAGAACTACGCCTTAATATCAGCTTTTGTCGCTCTGGGTTGTCTCTCTAAAAAGGTCATGTACCATATCAATGTCATTTTCCTTAAGGCTCCTACGAACTGCGCCATTTGTCGATCTTCATCTGTAACCTGGTTGTCTTTCCAGGTCAACTCGCAAATGAACCAATTTCGTCGGGGGTCTTTGTCTCCCTCATAAAGAGGAATGTGAGCCGATCCGTGACCCATGTCTGAATCACTTTCACTGCTCTCAGAATTTTGCGGGGGAGGAGGTGGGGGTGGTGGGGTTATTGATGTAGGCATGCCTGTGGAATTCTGGTTGACAGAACTGGTGTTCCTGTCAGTTGTCGATTCTTGGTTGACGTGCAGTTGTTTAGTGCTGAATTCTCCTATCGGTGGTCCACTGCAACTATTGGTTCACAGGTATGATTGTTCGATTTCTTCTAAAGATGTATTTGGTGGGGGGTGTGCTCTTTCATGTGTCAGTAAGAGCAAGTGGATACTTTAGAGGGAGGCTACTGCTTGGAATGTCACCATGTTCCCTTTCACTGGTCGATCTATAATAAGGTGTCATCCAGGGTCTAGTTCGTCGCCTAGTCGGATCCATATAGTGAAGTCACCAGCTCGTAGTCGGAGGTCGTCTTCGACAATAGTCTATATTCTAGTACATGGATTCAATGGGGAAAGGGTTGTGCCTTCATCGGGAGCTCTTAGTTGGAGAGCTTCTGGCTGCTCTATCCACACTTATTCCTCCTTGGGTGATGCTTCTTGCTCGACACCCTCTTCCTGTCGGTCATGACCCGACTCTGGAATATTTTCTTCCTTGTCGTTCTCCCTAGGGTTTTGTCCTCTGTGCAGCTCTAAGGCCGTGTCTCGTTGTGCTTCCCTTCTCTTGTGTCTCTCGTCCCTTTCTTCTTTCTAAATGTCCGACATAATTCTATACGATCTATCCTCTCGATGTCCCTTTTGGTCGACTTCTCATTATTGGTGACTGCTATCTTGTTTGGGTCGACTAGGATCCACTATGCTGTATCTGTGACACATGAATAGATACCCCCCCATTGCCTACCTGAAACTTTTAGAAAGCTCAGATAGTTCGATTTATTTGCTCAGGAAGTATTCCCACTCCCTTTCTGCAATGAATTTCTCCCACTTCCTCTGCTTCTCCTCCTAGTTAGTGTTTGATGGCTATTCGTACAGTGGTGGTCGAGGTTCAACAATGTGTCCTGCTCCTTTCTCGATTAGGAATTTGAACAGCAAGGTTAGTAGGGAACACAAAAATTGTTCGCTGAAATCTGTGTAAAATTTCTCTTTGACGGTTTCTACCGAAGTTCTGTCTTTGACTTCCTGCTCCTCACAGAAGTCATTCGCTATTTTTTCAAACCACTTCGACAAATTTGTTCTGCCTCCTCGAATCAGTTTCTCCAGCAACTGTTGTTCTTTAGTGGCGTCCGGCTTTCTCATCCAGGAGTTGCTTCAAGAGTTGGGGCACTGATTCGATAAAATTTTCATGTGTTTCTGTAAAAAATCTTTCTTTTGCATCAGCGACTGTTAATCTGTTCCTTCGTGCGTAATTCTGCAAGTAGTTTGCAATTTTACGTTCCCACCAGTCCTTAATCTCCTGATCTGGTATCATATGTGAGCATATATTTCAGTCATGTACTACCGGCAACGGAACCAATGTTGTAATCTCACAGATCACATAAGGTTACCATTAATACATACTAAAACATATATAAATACAGAATAGAGACAAGAGACAAGAACATATAGGATAAAATAGATTATATTAATACAATGAGTTCATACAAGGTAGAGAACTGAACTGAGTTCTCGTTTGACTCAATAGACTAATATATACAATTTACAGACGGTTACAAAATAACTACCTGTCGGTTCGGTGAACCGACATGAATTTTCAGATAGCTGACATAATATTTTAGTTTAATCAACTGACCGACTTAGTCAGCTGATTGACTAAGTTGGCCCATCGACTAAGTTAGTCCTTGTTCAAGTCAACTTATCGACTTTCTCCTTCTACATCCAGCAGCCCACTGTTTCACTTCAAGTAGCGTCGTACCGGCCTCTGGATAATGGACAGAGTGCAAGTATTTCCCAAGTGAGAACTGCGGAAATTTTCCACGATCATTCGTATCGTGGTCTGCTTACTTGAGCCGGTCTATTTTTCTTATCATTGTTCCAACCAACTGCACACCCTATGGTAGCGAAGGGGTGCATAATGTGAACTTGGCTATCCATCGAGGTTGCTGAACTCTTGGTTGAACAGGTCGAAGATATGGTGGACGCTACGGTGCAACATTCTCATCCTCACCGAAGTCTTCAAAACCTTCAGGTGGGAGCTCTACGGAAAGAGCAAGATTCATCTCGGGATCCTCCAGTGTCTTTTCTGATGGCTTGTTCCTTTCTTCATTCAACTTAGAGCGAAATTCTGCCTTAAATTTCTTTCTAGTTGATCGTGTCTACATTGGATGCTTCGGTGTTTGGGGATTTTCTTCGTGAGGTGCAGATGCAGGTGGATTGCTCATAAGGTTCTGCAGACCCTCTCTCTAAATTCGTTCAACAATTCCTGGACTTCACGATCAGCTGACATGGACTCAACTCAAGAAAATGTGTAATGTGAAATTCGCAGGTCTGAGTGGCTTCTTATGGAATCCAACGATGAATTCTTCCATAACTATGCATTAAAGACACCAAATCTGACAGAGCGGTTGTAGATCTTGTCCAAACGGCGCTAGATTTCCCAAAATCTCATCATTATAGGCAGTTAATATAGTTAACATACTGGTGCCGCCAAATATGATTTTTTTCCAACGGTCACATTTTAAGCTTCAACACACCTTTCTTCTTCACCACAACCACTAACTTCAGCTTCGACACATCCTGACACCAGTTTCAACAGAGCTTCGAGCTTCGACCCACGATAGAGTTTTCTTCCAAACCCTTTGATACTTCCACAATCTGCCAAATCTCTCTAAGAATAGCTTCATTATAGTCTAGTACCCAATTTCAACTGTTCTTGGTACTTAGACTCTTCTTCTTGCTATTACTGCTGATCAGGGGGTATAGGCTTGTCCCTGTTCTTCTTTAATCTACTTCCATTCACCATGGAGGGAAAAATTTCTCCATTCAATTTAGCTAACTGAACTGCGCCACCATCGGTAACTTTCTGAACTATGTATGGTCCTTTCCAATGTGTCTTGAACTTACCTGGGAACTTCATGAATTTACTATCGTACAAGAGCACAAGATCACCATTCTGGAATGCTTCTTCTTAATGTGTTTATCATGTCATGCTTTTTCTCTAGCTTTCTGCACTTGCTGCTGGAAACCTGCAATGAATCTGTCTTCTTCTAGTTCCAGTATCCTCGCTAGCCTTTCATTCAACATAGTTGGATCATCCATCCCTGTGAAGGCATATATTCTAAGGCTAGGAACAATGTACTCCATGGGCATAACTGCTTCCTATCCATATACCAGCCTAAAAGGTGTGTGGCCTGTCAACTTCGTACAAGTGGTTCTATAAGCCCATAATACTGCTGGAATTCTAAGATCCCAATCATTTCTGTTAACATTGAAAACCTTCATCAGAGCGTGCTCAAGAATCTTGTTAAAGGCTTCGACGGTTCCATTTGCTTAAGGATGGTAGGCAGTACTCTTCTGATGATATACTTGAAATTATTTGGTCAATGCTTCAATAGTATTATTTAGAAAATGTGATCCTTGATCACTCATAATAATTCTAGGACATCCAAACCTTGACAAGATATTATCGAATATGAACTTCATAGCTGTAGCAGTGCTACAGTCCTTGACTGGTTGAGCTTCAGCCCAACAAGTAAGGTAATTAGTTGCTGTAATAATGTATCTTGCTCTAGATTTCTTTACATGGCCCACTTGTCAAATGCTTGTAAAGTTACCTGTGGAACCAGAGGCATCTCATCCCTCCTGGATGATTTACGTGTCCTCTGACAGATATCATAGCTATGGCAATACTCTCTTGCATCCTTATGAATCGTAGGCCACCACAATCCAGCTGTCAGAATCTTCTGTGCCATAGCTTTTTCTGCATAATGACCTCTTGTTGCTCCAGAATGTGCCTCAGCCAAAATCAATGGCTTTTCATGCTCCAAGACACATCTGCGTAGTATTTCATCTGGTCCCATCTTATATAGTTGTCCTGCTATAAAGGTAAAGTCAGCTGCTCTAACCACCAGTTGCTTCTTCTGTTGTGTTGTCATCTCAGAGGGTGTAAAACCTGTAGACAAGTACTGAACAATATCCTGAAAATAGTCATCAACCATCTGGATGGAAAACAACTGGGCATCAGGAAGACCTTCGTCCAAACTAGTGGGCTCTTCTCCTGACTTGAGCCTCGACAAGTGGTCAGGACCCAGGTTAAGTTTTCCTGGCTTAACTATGATCTCAAAGTCATACTCCTGAAACAAAATCAGCCATCTGCATATCCTTCCACCTAACACAGGCTTGTTAACCAAATAATTCAAAGCAGAATGGTCAGTGAACATCTTAAAATGAGATCCTAACAAATAATGTCGAAATTTTTACAAAGCATAAACCATAGCTAGACCTTCTCGTTCTGTCGTAGTATAATTCTTTTCTACTGTGGACAATTTTCTACTTGCAAAAGCAATAGGGTGATCAATATTACCTTCACTTGACTGAACCAATACTACACCTAAAGCAATGGAGGATGCATCGAGATGAACATGAAACTCCTTATACTAAGATAGGGGCAGTTACCATCTTTTCTTTCAAAATATCCAAGCTTTCCTGACATTCAGGTGTCCATTCAAACTTAATATATTTCTTGAATATATTTTCCATAGGGGCTGTAATTTGAGCATATCCTTTGATGAATTTCCTGTAATATCCAGTATAACCAAGTGTAGTGCAAAGTTGCTTAACAGACTTCGGAGGTGGTAAGTTCACAATAATGGCTAGCTTCGCAGGATCCACCATCAATCCTTGCTTGCATACAATGTGGCCTAGAAGAATTCCAAAAGGTGCACAAAAGATACACTTCTGCAGGTTCAATGAAATCTGATGCTGTCTACACTTGTCTAGCATAAGTCTTAAACTGGCTATATGATCTTTCAATAAACCAAAGATAGTCCAATCATCAAAGTAAACTTCCAAGAACTTATGATTAAATTCCTTAAATGCAGATATGACTACTCTGGAAAACATAGAAGGTGCATTCTTCAATCCAAAGGGCATAACAGTATACTGAAAAAATCTCATTTCTGTAGCGAAGGTTGTTTTATGTCGATCCTCTGGAGCAATTCTCATCTGATGGTAACCTAAAAATCCATCAGTGAAAGAATACACTTCTTGAACTCCGACATTGTCTAAAACTTCATCTGTAAAGGGAGTAGGAAAAGGATAATGTAAACCTGCATCATTCAGCTTCCTCAGATCAACATAGATTCTGATTTCTCCCTTGGTCTTCTTTTCTTGTACCACCATAGGGCTAACCCATTCGGACTCTTCGACAGGCTCAATGATTCCTGCAGCAATCATCTTATCTATCTCCATCCTGACCTTTTCTTTATACTTAGGATTTAGCCTATACGGGCGTTGCTTCACAAGCTTCGCATTAGCTTTCAAAGGGGTTTTATCACTCCTCTATCACCAAGGATACCTTTCATTTCTAAGAATTTCATCGGAAATAAGTCCTGATACTCATGGAGGATTTCAGTCACTTTGCTTATCATTTCTTCTTCCCAATAATCTCCAATGGTAGTGTACTTAGGCATTTCTTCTGATCCAATGTTTACTTTCCTTGTCTTCAAGGGCTGAGTTACTTCAGGTGATTCGACTGCTGGTCCATGTACTTCACAATGTCCTTATGACTCAAGAATATTAATGTTGCAAGGGTCATCATCTTCATCAATGGTGAGGGTATAACATTCTACTGCATTAGATTCTTGTTCCTTCCAATCAAGTTGGTGCTCAGCTATTTCTTTATCATCAAACACCTTAGTATGGATCAACCTAATAGTTGTGTCCAAGGAAGGGAAATCCTCATTAATAGAAAATGTGAGCACAAAACTATCGATAAGGCTAACCCAACTTACAGTACCATGGCAAAGCTCTACCTCTGCATACCAATTCTTTTCTACAGGTTCCAGAATGTGTACAAACCTATGTACCCATTCTTCACAAGGTACATGCTTCCATGCTTCATAACACTGCTCCAAATGTTCCTGAGGGCTAGTCTTACCATTAAATCTGCTTCGTACCTCCTGAGGTTGATCCATGAATATCAGGTGAAGAAACTTTTTACAAGATCTACAACTATGAATATACTTTTTATGATCATTCCACCATCTGGTAGCTGTGGCTCTGAATACTGAATCTAGAGTCTCCATTTTCTATGAATCTGGTACTTGTTCTGAGAATTGTACAATAAAATATTCTGGGTCTGTCAAGCCATCGAAATTAGGTAATATTCTTAGCTGTGAGCCAACTCATCTGATAGACTTGGTAATTATTGTACATCGATGTCCATGTAGCTCATAAAGTCTATTCTGCCAATTCTCTAGGCCTTCGTCTGAATCAGTCATGCAAGAATTGTCACACTGCCAATCCATTACACCTTCAGTAGTAGGGTTAACATAGTCTTCTTCTTTAGCTGCGATGTTGTAAATATGATCCAAAACATCCTGATCTTCATCTTTGACTGGATCTATATACCTTTCTCCTTGAGAAGGGTCCAACAGTACTATGACTCTCAAGACTTTTCCTTCAAAATTCATCTGTCTGTTCTTAAGGTTGATTACTGCATAATTGTCTATTTCCCATTCAATTCCTAGCAATGCTAGATAGGGGTTGCTATCATCAATTATTTCAATGACTTCAAAATATGCTAAGGTACTGACTCCATCAATGTCCACTGGTACACTAGGGAATCTTCCCAAGGGCACAATCTTCTGTTGATTGGACAATCTCAATTGTATAGGGGACCATTCAAGTGTAGGTCTTCCCATTTGTTCCCATGTCTGCTTAGTTAGGAAATTCACTTCTGATCCCAGGTCTAAAATGATATCAGTCATGTCATAATCTCCTATCTGAGCATGCAATCTCATTTCTCTTCCAGTCCTTCAAACTCTATTAACAGTTTTTCCTCTATCAGAGCTTCGGTGAGGTTTGCAAGACTGAATAACTTTCTGTAACTCATTCAAAGCATTCTAATTTCTTAATAGCTTCATACAACTCTGTAAAAATGATGTTAGTGTACTTACTTGATCTGGCGAAGCTTCTTGAAACTATAACTACTGTTGATGCTGTTGCGTAGTTGCTACTGATGTTCTTGGATCAGCAAAGTCTTTTTTAGCTTCCATAAATGTTCCTTTTTCTCTTCCAACATCGAAGGCTGGAATTTTTTTTTGGGGTCTTGTGGACCCAAGCCTCATCAAGATGTTTCTCCTTATTTTTCACCTGTGACGTAGCTCAAATCCTTGTAACAACGTTAATGGCTGAGACAGGTATTTTCTCTACAGCAATCATCTGAAGATTCTGAGTAGGAGTGCCATTTCTTTTTTGTATCTTGGCTATCAACTGTGGGAATTGCTCAATCACATGATCGACTGCTCTGCAATATCGACATGTCATAGTTGGGTTCTGACAGTCTCTAGCTACATGTCCTGCCTGATTACAGTTATAGCAAATAACCTGGCCTCGACCTCTTCCAGGCATACCACCACGACCACGACCTCTGAAGTTACCTCGACTGGATGTACTACCACGGTAACCATATCCATCATTGCCTTGTGCATCGGGTTGTACCCTATAAGCATCATAGGTTCACTCTCTCATGAGGTCAAAGTTGTGACATTCATCTTCGTTGTGTCCAACTGACTTACAGGACTTGCAGTAGGGATTCTTAGGTACTTGAACATATCTCTATAGTAGATAGCAATATTCAGGTTGATGCTGGCCAGTTGTTCTACAGATCTCACAATATAGGACATTAGGGTTAAAAGGGTTCGGTGCACCAGTATTCAAATAATTTCTTAATGCAGGACACTATTCTTTGTCATGACCTTCTATCTTACATCGTGTACACCAAACCTCTTCATGAATAGATTTCCCTTTTTTCATGTCACGAAGCTCCAAATCCATTTCTGCTAACTGTGCTTGTATTTGGGCTATTCCAAAATTATCTCCAACAGGAGCTGTTTCAAGTTTCATAGCAATTCCCAATGCCTCTTGCTGATCAACAACCTTCTGTTGCATAAGTGGAGTCCTGATATGAGGCAATAGTGCTGCAATGAACCATTCTTTATGCTATTCTGGTCCAATAGTGAAACTAACTTGATCCAACAGAACCTTGAACCTCTGATCAAAGTCCCATACTGATTCACCTCGCTTCTGCTAAATTTCTTTCAGTTCAGTTATACACTGTGACTCCAATTTAGGCTTCTTGAATTCTTTGATCATTGCTTTTTTAATATCAGCCAAGATATAGTTCTGAGTACTGGAAAACTTCATAAACTAGGTCAAAGATTGGTCTCTGAAAGAGGTGACCAGCTGCGTTGTTCTATTAGTTTGATCCATAACATTCTTAGCAATCCAAATAGCTTCGCATAAGAACCAAAACTGCTCTGGATCCTCTGATCCAGTTCCTTTAAAAAATGGGAGCTTGATATCATCATTCATATGGGCCATATTGTATCGAGGGGGGGGGGACTTACTGAGGTAGACTGACCTGCGACAGGACTACTCGAGCTAGGGTTACTTTCAGACTGCGAAGGGTTCTCAGGGATAATAGATCTTCGCTGCGGAGTTATAGGAGGGTTTCTAACAAAAGGGGTTTCTTCATACTCAGACTCTTCTGGGATTAATGAGGTATAATCGGTATTCTGGCCTAGGGTATAGGATCCAAGAGTTCTCTTGTATCTTTTACTATTGTGAAGCAACCCACTTTGCTCATCGAAGTCACTTTCTCTTTCAAACATAGGTTAGTAGCAATAAATCTAGCAATCTGATTCGATAAGCCATATGCCTTTCTCAGCCAAGAGCATTTTCATTTTCAGACTTAATGAATTTAGGTACTTACCCCTTGGTCCTTTGAAAAACTGTTGTTCTGCTTCACTGAAAGAATTATGTGTGTTGATGGTGAACTCCGTCACAAATGCTTCAAGGGTTCGCGTTGTCCAGAAGTCAACATCTCTTGATACCGCATTGTTCACACTTTTCAATAGCTTAATTCTTTCTGGGGTCCAGTCAGGAGACTGATCTTCTTTGAAGTTTGACTTTCATTCTGTCAACCTGGATAACCACTGGTGCAATTCTATGTGGATACTACCAAAGAAAATTTCATAAATATCAGTAAAAATGTACCTTTGCAAGAAGTCGTCTGAGCTACGACGAGGATCCTTATTCTCTTGTTCAACAAATTTCAGATAAGTATCTCCAACCCAGCCACTGATTTCTTTTACTGAGGGCCTCCAAAACATGTCCCTCTAGGTATGACATAGATCCCTCTTGAAGTAGATACTGGTTCAACCGGCAATGGAACCAATTTGTTGGGCTTAGGGAAGACCCGAGTTCTTATACTTTTATCTTCGCACCAACAAAGAGACCCACAGTGTTGGCCCTTTCGGCAACAACCTATGAACAGGTTGCAGTCTCACCTGAAACAGCTGTGGGGTGCCGCAGAATCAGGTTTCTGCAGGAAAAAGAGGGATATTACTGTACCTTTATCCTTAACAACGAATACTTATACAATACATAGCTTCAACATTCACTTAAATAGCTTCGTAGTTTAGATAAAAGACAGTTACTTGCTTAACCCTTAACTAGGAATTCACAGCGAAGTTAATACTTAACAGTTTATCTTACTTTATCATTCATCTACTTATCAAATGCATAAAACATAACAAGAACAAAATAACAAGAACCACCACAACACAAGATATACGTGGTTCACCCCCAGTGTAGGGGCTACATCCACAGAACTGCGTTTTATATTCAACTCTTTACAAACGACACAGTTATGATCTACGCACTCAGCTGCAGATCTTCTCAGAAACCCAAACCTACGCACTTTAGCTGCAGAACCTTCTTCCAAAACCCTTTGCACACTCAGCTGCAGAGGTCATCCACGCACTTAGCTGGGACTTAAACTTAACCCCAAAATAGGCCTTAGCTTCTTCACATCAAATTATCATCTTACAAAAACCTTCGAAAAAGCTCTTTTCTCCTTTACATAAGTTCCTATTTATACAAGTGCACTATTACAATACCATGGGATTAAACCATGGGTTATTTACAAAAAGAGGGGCTTTGACCCAACCCCGAAACCCCTAAGACTATTTTGGACCGCAACTCTACTTACAAGCTTCGCACCAAAACCGTGGAGTTGCCAAAATTAAGGACCTTCAAGGTCCAAACCCCAACAATGAGCTTTGCCTGCCTTATTGAGCTTTATGCCGGCTCCCCTGACATTGCGTTTCAGCCATATAGCCCGAGCTTGTCTCATGTCTATCCATGCAGAGCCATTTTTTATATCATTCGCAGCTTGATTCCCTTTTTACCGGGAGGGGATTTTCCCATGAGTGTTGATATCCTACACATGTATCCTTGCATTGAGCATAGGTATGTTCCACTACTTGGAACTAGTTTTTTTTCCCTTGTGACACTCGTATCCTCCTAGTTTGTAACTATAAAGCTAGTTTATTCTTTTTTCAAGATTTTAAAATAACTGAAAAAGTCCAAAAAAATAAAAAAACCAAAAATCCGGACAAGGAAAGATGTTATCTTTGGTAGCTGTCGAGTTGTGTCGCCTTCGAACAGAGCACTGTATATCACATCCATTGGTTGGGTTATAGTTTTACTTTAGGAGCTGTACTCATTTATCTGAGTTTATCTCCACCGACTAGTTAAGCTTTCAGTCCCTATGGAGCCTCTGTTGATGCCTCCTATGCCACAGAGATGTCCCAGTTTGTATATCGAGTCTATGCTGCCTTCATTCAGTCACCATACGCCGGTTTGCTCTTGTTCGAAGGAAGTTGAAACCTGAGTCGGCAATTCCTCAGTTATCTTGAATTTGCATGTCAGCCATTCCCGGTACAGTTACTGGTTCATGCACTTTATGATCGAGTCCTTCCACATTATACAGCTTTGCTGAGTACCTCATGTTGGATGATGGGGGATGCCTTAATGCCCTCCTTCCAACGGATTTCATCCCATCGACTTCAGATCATTTATTCTGGGATTGGAGTCTAGAGTCATTTTGAGTGCCTTGAGACTTGCAGTCATTAGTGGCAGGTTCTCTCACCATCGATAGTTTCTTGGGAATACATCAATGTCCCCTGATTGATAGATCCTTTCAAGTGTTCGACGTCAACACATTTATTCACACTTGTTAGTTTGCACTCTAGTACCTTGATTCCCATTTTCATTATCGGTGAGTGATATCGCGTCTGTTAACGGTATACATTAATGACCGGTAATCAGACGATGGACTACTATGTTCAACCTTGCCACCTCTATTCGCATAGTAGGACATGTACTCATAGCAGTTTGTGTAGAAAACTTTCCAGATTGGTGGCATCTCTTATATGCTACATCTTTGATCATTCCAATGTTCATGAGATTTCAGCTCTCGTGACTTGATTCGAGTGTATGTCAGACATTTCCAGCCACTATGGAGATCTTGATCTATTATATATCTTCAGCCATATTGGAGATCATGGTCCTTTGTATATCTTCATCATGGAGATTCTGATCTATGTATATTGTACGTGGCGATGACCACATATGTGATATCATGTATCATACCTATTCATGGCCATTGTACTCTTATGTATTCGTGACTACTATATGTATTTACAGTTGTATGCAGAGTTGTATTATTGTACTATGTTGATTGGGTGGCTGGTCTTCCATTTGGGATCCTTCATCACTCGACTTCTAGGATGGACTTATAATGTATTTCGGCGATCGCATGACCCCTCTGACCTCACACATTAGGGGGCATCTGTTATAGTGTATTTCACCACTCCAGGTGAATCACACTTTGTATGGCCTTCCCCTGTCCCATTGCAGACTCCTTAGACCCTATGGACCACCTTTTTTCCTTTGATGTTTCCTTGATCATCCCTAAAAACACATGAAAAATGCTATACGTAACTTTTAAACATATAAGCGCGTACATACATGGATTTGACCACTAAAAATGCGTACATCGGGATGTGTGCATAATCCAAATCCTTTTGTAGTTTTCCTTGACATGGATATGACTCATTTGACTCCTGGCCTTCCCTATGCCTTGAGATCACTCGAATTCGAACTTTCATTACCCCTTTGAAAATATATATAAGGAACCCCTTGGTACATTGAAGGCATAAGAGAGAATTGAGAGCAACGAAACTATAGTCCATTGTTTCCAGAACTTATGCTTGAGTCTGCATCCATTTGTCCCTTGGAGCACTTTTGTGTTCTTCCCAAGCTTTCCTTTTTCTTGTGAGCTTGCTATCGAGAGATGGAGGATTGAAGTGGTGGAGGCCCAAGTGGGGGATTCAGTTTCTCCGATTCGCAGACGTGCCGTCAGAGGTTGTATCTTGTAATCTCTGATTTATATTAATAGAAATATCTTTTCCTGTCCAATAATGTGTGTTTGAATGAATATTTTATCCATGGGATCATGTCAAATGCTTTTACATTATTGATTATATATGCTAGAATAGATCTAACACCACGATATATAGAATGCGTGTATTGTTTACTTGTTGTTGAGGAAGTAACAGATCAATTCAAGTTGAAGATTGGAAATCTCAACGGGGATCTACTTCAACCGTCCGAAATAAGGTAAGAGGTCTGATCCTTTAGAGTTAGACATTTAATTTCTATTGCATATTGGAAAGGATTGATTTTTGGAGTCAAGCTATTTGTTGTAGTACCCCAAGCCATAGGAATTTCCCCCGTAACAATCACACACCCATTTACATATTTTGTTACAATGTCTTTCATGTGAGGCCAACACACGAGTCTTTGCAAATGAGCCAAAGTATTACCTACCCCAAAATGCCCTAATACAAGAGAAGTATGAACTTCTTGTATTACATGGAATCTTTCACTGATAGGAACACATAGCTTGCCCAAATGATAGAGAAACTTTCCCTACAAATAGTAGTCTTCCACCTGTGTGCCATTGGTTAGCTTCTCATAAATCTCCTTGAAATCATCATCAGTAGCATACTGCTCAATATAACTTTCATGGGATAAAGAAGCATTTTTCAAAACAATAGATGCAACAATAGGAGGTCTAGAGAGCATATCTACCACTTTGTTACTAGTACCCTTCTTGTACTTGATCACTAGATGGAATTGTTGAAGAAATCCCATCCACCTAAAATGACAAGCTTGCTGGAGCTTAGTCTAGGACTGGAGATACTGCAAGGGTTGATGATCGGTATGGATGATTGTCTCCTTACCCATCAAGTAGTGTTTCCACTTCTTGACACTCTGAACCAAAGCATACAACTCTTTTTCATAGGTGGGGTAGTTGATCACTGCTTGAGTAAAAGTCTCTGAATGGTAGAAAATAGGCTTGCGGTGCTACATCAATACTTCCCCCATGGAATATGCACTGGCATATGTCTCTATCTCAAATGGTTGTTGCAAATCAGGTAAGGCTAGGACTGGGGCGGTGCTAATCTTTTCCTTCAATGTGTCGAAGGCTTTCTGCTGCTTACCTCCCCACTGGAAGTATTTCTTCACACTTGTTAAGGCATGCAAAGGAGATGCTATGTATGAGAAGTTCTGAATGAACCTTCTCCAATATTGAACATCTCCTAAAAAGCTTCTCACTTCAGTAGCGTTAGTAGGCTTAGGCCAATTGACAATTACATCAACTTTTGAAGGATAAATTTTTAAATTTCCACCTCCTACAATATGACCCAGGTAAACTACTGAAGTTTTGACAAATTCACACTTTGACAATTTTACATACAATTTCTCCTTTTTTAAAGTGTCCAACACTATCTTTACATGCCCTACATGTGCTTCCCAAGTTTTACTAAAGACCAATATATCATCTAGATAAAAAATGACAAAATCATCTAAGAATGGCCAGAAAACATCATTCATTACCCGCATGAAGGTTGCAGGTGCATTGCAAAGCCCAAAGGGAATCACCAACCACTCAAATAGACCTTGCTTGGTCTTGAAGGTTGTCTTCCACACATCATTTTATGCAATTATGATCTGGTGGTAGCCACTGCGCAAATCCAACTTGGTAAAGAACACAACATCTTTCAACTGGTCGAGCAAGTAATCTATGCGAGGAAGCGGGTATCGATTCTTGATCATGATCTTATTGAGAGCCCGATAGTCAACACACATCCTCCATGTGCCATCTTTCTTCATCACCAACACAATCGGTGAACCACATGGAGAGGAGCTGGGTATGATCACTCCTTGGTCCAACAAGTCTTGAACCTGCTTCTTAATCTCTACCATTTCAACTACGGACAACCTCTAAATTCCCACATTAGGAAGAGAGGCATCCTGCTGGAGATGAATCTCATGTTGAATCTCCCTTTTGGGAGGCAAACCTGTAGGTTCCTGAAATATTTCATCATAGTTAGCCACAATATCAATCATAGCCTTTTTATGAGAAGGATCACAACCTTTGAAAGCTTCGGATGCCTCAGCATCTTTCACTCTCACAACCATGAGCATTTATCTCTTATTAGTGTTGATGAGTCTCTTCATCTGTCCTGCACTAACAAGAGTTGTGTTAGCCTTCATATTGTGAGCTCTCACGATGTACTCCACCCCATTTTTGGTGAGATGGTACTTGTTCTCGTGACGGAAGAATACTGCTTTTCGATCATACAAGTATGGAATTTCCAATATGATACCGTAGATGTCAAGAGGAACAACATCTAAGTCCACCTCATCGATCAACTTTGAAGCAATAGCAAACCTTAACCTGCATTGCTTAGTCACCTGTAGCTTAGCATTATCACATACCCATCTAAGAGGATAAGGCTTGGGGTGAGGTTTAGTCTATATGCCCAACTTCTTAACAACTGATTCTGAGATCAAATTTACTTGAGAACATGGATCAAATAACGTTTCAATCTTTGTATGCTTAGACACAACTCTAATGTGAAACAACTCACTTCTTCTTTCATCATTTTCTTTAGAAACATGAGTAGAACTTGAACCAGTATGAGGAGTTTTGTTACCTTGCATTCCGACGACTATAATCATGGTTTCGTCACCTGAGTCGGAACCCAAATCTCATTGCACTGTTGCAACGGTCTTTTTCTTCCTTTTGCCTCCATAATGCTTTGGCCTCTGTTCAGGATGCAACTTCCAACAACTTTCTTCATCATTCCCATCAGTGTCGCAATGTTTGCAATGGAGCTTTACTCCTTCCTTCTTGGCAGTAGCTGTCTTCTTGCTCTTGTATTTCTTTTTGGACTTGTGGTTGTTGTTGGGCTTGAAAGGATTCTTCGGATGGTCTTCTTCCAAATGCTTCCCCCTGCTCTCAAGATGAGTATCCTGAACACTTTCTTCATCCACACTAGTAGGATTCAACAACAGAAAAGTATGGCGTAGATAATGATGAAGAGCACCAATGTACTTCAAAAGAGTGTTAGGAGAATCTAAAGAAATATTCAACTCTAGAGCTTTCTTTCTAAATTATTTAGTAAAATTCTGAACACTCTGACCCTTTCCTTGTCTAAAAATTTGCCAATCCATCATAGCCTTTTGAACATAACCCAATGGATAAAATTGCTTATGTAAAGTAGAAATGAAAGCAGACCACGATGAGAGAAGATTACCCATTTGTTTGCTATCTTGCTGAAGCTTGCTTTCCCACCATACAAGTGCGGTGCCTATCAGCCGAAGTGAAGCCAACTGAATATTCACATCTTCTTCTTTAATCTGCTGGACTCGACAATAGACCTCAATTTGCCTTATCCAATTGTTCAACTTCTCTGCATTCGCTTCCCCATTGAACATGGGCAAATCAAACTTCACATCGAGCTTCAATAAGGGCTTCTTTTGAGGCTCTTTGTGAGGAACCTTGGAATGCTAAGAATGAGATGAGGAAGAAGCACTTGAACTTGTGCTTGAAGCTGAAGGTGAAGAGGGAGGCTCAGGAGGCTCTTCGCCACCTCCTCCTTGGTTAACTGAAGTGTTTCCTTCTTCCTTCACTTCTTTTTCTTCCTTCTTTACTTCACTATCTTTTCTTTCTTTTGCCATGCGTTCTTCATAGTCTGCAAACAACTTGTCTACCTTGTTGGCCATCATGTAGAATACCTTGTGAAATTTTGCCTCCATCTCAATGCGGGCATCATTAGCATCCATATTCCTCCTTCGGTGTGCACGTCCGATCTTGGAATTGTAAGGCTCTAATGTACCCTCACCAGCTTGCAGTTTATCCCTTGTGAGCATCCACACTCACAATCCAACGTCAAATAGTCCTGCTCTGATACCACATGATCCAAAAACAAGATCTTTGCTACTCTATGATGTTAACATGAATTGCATAAAGAGCATGAATGAAGCTCACAAATCCATAAGAAGAGAACCAAACAGCATAGACAATACGCACATAAAGACAACAAGTTGATAATGGATTTCGTCCAGGATGGACTACGTCTCCAGGCCTACTTCTCAATAGGAGGGTCGATCTATAATCTTAGCATAAGGCAAAATACATGGCAATGATACAATGATACCTTGGCGACAATGGTCAGGAAGAGAACCGCTGCCCAAAACACAACAAGACTGCTTCCAACAACTTCGAAGCCTAAAGACGGTGTAAAATGAGTATAAACACTCGTACCTTCCTCCTATAGAGCTACACAATCTCCCTTCTCTCCTTTAGCTACAAAGTATCCACTCCAAAGCATGAGAGGGAAATGGCAAATGAATGGGTTTATATAGGTTGGATTGCCCTTCTTCACATGACTCTCATGGATTCCTTTGGTTGCAACTAATTTGCCTATCTTGGCCTTGGTTACAACTTCTCCAAGTTGGTTTCCATGTGGTTGGGATTTTTATTAAATAATAAACAACATATTTAAAAATGCCCCTTAAAATGGCATACCCTTTTGTTGGCTTTTAATATGGTTAAAACCATATTATAACCATACAAACCCACTTTTAGAACTTTAACCCAAAGTTTGTTGTGTGGTGGTGCTCCAACCTTATGGTTATAAATACACATGCTATAATGTTTTTGAACCACTTTAAGCCATAACCAAAGTTTTAAAAGCACATGTGGTAAAATCCATAACCAATTCGAACCCACGTCCAAAGCCATTCCCAAACCACGTGCTCCATGTGACCCACGCACGCTAGCACCTCCGCTTTGAGCTCCCGGTCATGTGGTTGTGTGGTAGAACCAGGGGTCAGGGCTAGACCCCACCCCTTTTCATGCCCATCTACAACACTCTTCAAGTTTAAATAAATGATCCTAACCACACATACCAAGAACCCCATGTAGCCCAAGTGGTGAAGTCGCTCAGCCTTTATTGCAGAGGTCACAGGGTCGAACCCCACGGAGGCCATAATTTTGCATCTGACCATTTTGGCCAATTTGGGCCTGCCACATGGTAGGTACCGATTGGTCCAACTCATCGGCCAATTGTTGGCCATCTCAGCTGAGTCATCTGCCATGTCATCGAGCTGTACTGCCACGTCACCATCTGTATGCCCAGTCAGCAGTATGCCAACTCGGATTCGTACTGCCATGTGTCACTTTGTGATTGGTCCATACTGTATGAATTCCATGTGCCATCCTCTAAGTGGTGCCATGTCATCAAGTTTGTACAGTACGGATTCCACGTGTCACCTTGTCAGTGGTGCCACGTGGCACCTCCATTTTGTCAAATTTGCCTATTTCATCAATACAACAGAATGCAATAACTTTCTCATACGGAGTCCGTTTGAGGTGAAACAAATGCCGTTGGAATCATCTCGATGAGCTCTTCGATCTGATGCTGGTTCTCCTAAGACTAGAGGACTTAAAAAAAATTTCCTTCTTGGATCCTCGTGGATCACTTGTGTCGTTGCTTTTCCCAATATGTATCTTCTTTTACTTGCAATGTGTTTCATGTTTTCAATACAGTCTATTGATCACTTTCATGTCTACAACTTAGTGTATAGCAGTTAGGAATTCATACTTGTTATGCTCCGGCTATTGTTCCAGACATTTATTAATTTTTCTTCTAAAGTTGCGTCGAATTCATCTCACTGGTACTCCACGCGATGGGCTATTCTCTCTCTCTCGTCTTCCAACCTCCCACTAAATATCTCCTGATTGGGAGATTAGCAGCTACCTTACCTCCATTTTCAACCCCATGCCATTCCTTTCCTTATGCAAGTGTTCCCTATGTAATTTTTTGACTCCATTTCCAATGGTCCCTTACCACAATAATCCCACCTTACATCTCACCTTGATACACTTTGTCCCATTCAAGATCCTGGCCCCTTGATTATCCTTGGCTGAAAATATTATGCAGAGTAGACTTCGAAGACAAAATGAGAGATCCCTCTCTGACTGCACAGGGCCGGAGGCACAATTTAAAGTTGTTCTGCTATTTCCTGGGAGAGGGCCCCTCCCCCCTACTCGACCTTTGGGGCTCAAAATCCCGATGCGGACATAAGTATTTTTGGTAATCTCCTCCAGGGAGAGCATTTAAGGGCTGAGGAAAAGCTAGAGGTGCATACCTGCTGCACCATTCGGTCCATCATATCTAATGGCTGATTTTGGACTACCATCTTTAAATTGATTGGTTTAGATGATGGAAGGACTTGACTAGAACTTGGCTGAAAAGGATTTTTACCAAATTTGAGGTGAAATAAAGTGATTTTTCCAAGAGATAAAGTATTTTCCTTTTTCAAAGATCGAGGATCAGTAAATATATGAAAATTACTACCAGGAAGTATAGGTTTCAACCAAGATGAATCTTGTTCCACTTCCTTAAGAAGAGAAAAAGGTGATGATATGTCTAGTTGATTAGGGTTACATAGGGCTGGAGATGACTGAGACCTTTTGATTTTCCTAGTTGTTTTCAAAATCTGTTCTGGGTCTAAGACACCTAGTTGTAAAGGTGAACTAGGTCTACTTCTTGTCCCAATTCTTTTAGTAGCCATTGTGAAATATTTGGTGAAATGTAGTCTTCTAAAATTTGTTGGTTTAAGTCCACCTCTCAAAACTAGTTAAATGATGAGTAACATATGGAAAGTAGGATTTCAGCTTCATCTTCAGCAATGGTGCCAAAGATGTTAGTGCCATAAATTGTTCTCAAACTACAGAAGAACAAGCCAACACAATCTCATAAAACATAATAAAACAAGACATGTTTTTTAAGGGTTTTGGTTGTACAGTTTGTAAACAAGGGGGTAAAAACTTCACAAGGCTAAAGTAAACACTAAATCATGCACAACTGAAGGAATGAGATGCATAACATATAAAAAATAAAGAAAATGCAATAATCATAGCATTAAATTCCATCCACAGTTAACAAGCACTTCATGACTAATAACATTAAACATAAATGAATATACCAACTGAGTGATTAGACAAATCAGAAATGGAATCAACAAATAGACTAAAAAGGGCTTATATTTCTATATATTTCGTAATTCAGTCATAAAAAATACATAAGAGTTTTTACACTTAGCTCATAAACCACAGCTTGCTAGCCTCCCCTTGCAACAAAAATCGAACCTCTGGTCCTTTTCTGAACTTACATTTATCTTTTATTTTAAAAAACAGTTCCATAAATGAACAAACTACCTTTAGGTCATCTATCGAATTGTTCAATTAAGCTATTATCATACAAAAATTAAATAACTTTAACAAACAAACTAATCACTACTTTTCTTAAAGTATTTTTACTAGTCCTTTGCTACCTCTACTAAAAGAGCAATTCCTTCTAAAGCCTAAGTCTTCCTTCTTGCTTTCAGGTTCTCTGCTTCTAAATCTTCAACTCTTTTTGTCAGCTCCTCATTCTGTTGTGTCAGATTTTGAATAGTTTGTTTTAGTTCTATAAACTGGCCTTGAGTCTGTCTTTTTCTTCTTAAATCCTCATTAGAAACAATGATCAATTCCTAATAGTGACTATTTACCTCTTATAGATCTTCTCCTAGTTTTTTGTTTGCAGTCACCAATCCTTCATTTGTCTCCTATAGGTACTCAATCTGATATTTGTACTCTTTGATATTCCTCTGCAAATTTTCATTTTCAGAGTCAATGCATTTCCCTTCTGATGCTAGATGCATTTCTTCTGGCATCCAAGGAATTTTCAGCCTCTTAAAGATCTCTTCATATTCTTCCATATGCTCTGTTAAGGTCATAGGGATTTCTGAATACTCTTTGAATTTACTACTACATTGGTTTGATTGCTCAACAACCTCTCCTTTCTCTACACAAGAGCTCTTTAAATAATTTTGATGCTGATCTAAAATAATCTTCTTTCAAACCTCCTTGAATATTTCTGAGATCTTGGTTTCAGTGAAAAATGGTTTATTTTATAAAACTATTTGCTTTTTACCCTTCACAATCTCTTTATTTTGATCTTCATTATCTTCTAACTCTTCCTGAGATGAAGATTCTTCAATTACTGTAATTTTCTTTTTAGCTAGTTTAGGTTTTAACAGCTTCTTCATATTTAATCTGAGTTTGTTCTTTGACCTAGTCTTGGGCCTCCAAGTTGTTCCAATTTCTCCTAACATTTTCAAAGCTTTCCCTTGATGTTTAATAGAAGCAAGTTGGACAACTTTTCTTTTCCTCCCGCATGACATTGCCTCATTTTCAGACTGCATATGTATATCTTGTTTGGTAGGAACCCTAGCTTCATCAGATAACGACCTTTTCTCATCCTCAGAGAGTACTGCAATATGAACTTGTTCCCAGTCTTTCACATCTTCCCTTGTACCTTGGTTAAGTTCTACATAAAAAACATCTTCTACAGGCTCCATTTCCTTCACTTCTGACTTTGAAACTGTGTTTTCCTCAATATTGATTTGCTGTTCAATTTCAATGTTTTCATCTTCTTGGTTCATAGATTTTCCTGGTTCACTATGTTCTTCATTCTTGATTGTGACTCTCTTTTTAATCTTTTTTACCAAGTTTTGATGCTTATTAAACTATTTCTTCTGAGATTGCTCCTCCTTCTTTGTTTGAGAACCAGACCAAAATAGGAAGTAGTCCCATGTTTTCTCCTACTTTCAAAGTATAGTATTTATGACTAATTTTATAAGCCCATGATGAAACACAGATTGTTTGGTGTGATCCTGATGCTCCCTCACCCTGCTAGACATATTTTGTAAACTTTTCAAGAAGAAGAAAGGGAGATTCATTTTGGCTTCATGACTGAGATGTTGCAAAAACCTAAAATTATACTTGAAAACAAATGCAAACCTCCCTTCACAAGTGATATAACTCTACAGTATTTTGATTGGCTCTATCCATTCTGGTTTAAATTTCTGAATAGGTACTCCCTTTCCCCAATCTACTACTGCATCTGGAAGTAAGTATTTCTATGCATCAAAGGTGAAAGGTACTTTTTTAAACCAGTGTTCACCCTCATCTAAGATCCCTGTAGCTTCTGCTAATAATTCTCTGGTCAACTTAAACTTCAAAGTATCAAAAGTCACCATATATTTATCCAAACACTGAGAAAATTTATAAGAGACTTCTGAGTGATATCCCTCAATTATTTCAAAAAAACTTAACCACCCTGCTTCTAAAAACAATTTTTCACAGTCTGGAAAAGTCTAAACCCAACTCATGTCTGAAGGTTCAGCCCTATTGGTTTTACCACTTCTTTTCATTTTGAATGACTGTCAAATTGCTTCTTTCAATAAAACAAACTCTAAATATATTCAAATCTTGACAATTTGATAGACAATGCTATATTAGGAAACCAAAAACCCCAAAATGGACTCTATCGCTTAAACTGATAAATGCCTTAATTGCATTGACAGAGAATTTGACATTAAGTATGAATTAGGTTTACATACTAATAATCTTCATTCAATTCCATCATTAATACTTTGCTTAGTTAAAACCCAAATACATGGACTTTGATATCAATTTGCATCCTACATGTCAACGTGATGAATCCAGGTGCTAGAATCGGGCTTTCTTGACTGTCAGGTGTCCGATTTCATTCCTCAATATTCTCTGACCACTACGATAACTCCAAATGATTGCCCTTCAAAAGCCCTAATTTTTCGACATGTTTCAATATTTAATTACACACTGCTAACACTTCACCACAAACTCATCCGATCTCCGTGCACTTCAGGGGATACAAAATTCAAGGAGAATTTGTCTCAACGTGTTTTAATCATCATTATTCCATCACTCTGCAACATACCACCACAACTCACCCTCATGATGATTTGATTGAAGAATTATCACCTATCACAATGATCATTCTAGAGGAAACAGGTATCAAATCCATCAACCAAGTATGAATGACCTCTCATGTGTGAGAATTTTAAAAAAATTGAACCAAAAATGATGATTTTCGAACTGCACGATTTTCTTGTAGCGCATGTGTGTAATTGTTTCAGCCTTGCACTTCAAAAAAGTTTGCTTTAATGATTTTCAAAAATATAACAACTACCAATGATTTAACTTTGGTAAAATGATCTATATCCAAACTTTATGATATTTTTAGGACCTTTTTAATTCATATAAACATTCTATAAGCCCCCTAACTGTGAATTTTGATAAATAAAATAAAAATTTGAAAAATAAAACTAAGAAATCATATAAACATGAAAATTAAAGGAAAAATATTCAAACTATCCTAAGAACCAGAATTTTCTAGGAGAAATGAACAAAACCAAGTTTCAAAACATAAGCAAATGCATTAAAAATGAGAAAGAAAAACAGGCTCTAACAATCCCAACCTGAGATAACAAGGAAACAGAAGGCTAAGGATGTTCCAATCGATACCAGTAAAGCACCGATGGAGGAAGATGCACTGGAGGGAGAATCCATGGAGGAGGCCTCCCCACTATGCAAAGGCCAGGGTGATGATGATGAAGATGAAAAATTCCTCCATTATGTCTAACCGAGGAGAGCTGATGCAGAGGAAGTGGTGCTCCCAAAGAAATCCACCACAGACTTACTAGCACCTCAGATCCCTGAGAATGTCCCTCTGATAATGGACACAATGTTGAATCTTGTCAAGTTAAACTTTAAAGAATTCGACACTTGACAGTAGGAAGGTCTGAAGAGAGCAGACTGTATGGTCACCACTCAAGTTGGACCAAATAGGCCTCAGGTGATAAAGCCAATGCAATGGGATGATGGTGTCAACCAAGAAGCGTTGATGAAACTGCTATTCATGCAGAATTTTTCCCACAGTATCTAGGCCAATATGTATGTAAAGAAAATCTTGGTCTGCTTCCATAGAGGGTGTTTATGGCTTGATCAGCCATACCCTATTGACGTTAAGTTCATCTCGGTGATCACATGGCTTCCAAATAAATCCCATGACCCTGTGCCATACTTGTGACAGAACATAGATACCACCAAGATAAAGCTGGAATATAACCTTCAGCGTGCATAAAGGGGATTCATGATTGGCCCTATCGACAACGCCAGTCTGTGGTTCATTGCAAGGATCCTCTCTTGTAAGTTGTTGTACAAGATGAGGATGACCCAATGTACCACGGGAATAGTATATCTTGCATAGTGGTGCACCATGTATGGTTTTCAACTAGTTGTAGTTCTTGCTTACTGAAATGATTGATGCGCATCGCAGGCTCAAGAGGACCCTAACCATAAATTTCACTACTCTTGACTGCTAATCTTGGTCTCATTTACCTTGTGGGCCAATTCGCCCAATTATGAACAAATGGATGTCCCATTTCCTTTCCTTCACACAAAGTACCAAAACTTGTGGGAAGACAAGAAAACTAAGATCCGCTAGAAGGATTGTAACATCACTTTCTTTCTGCACACTGAGGTGTTGTGCGATGTCATCAGGAAGTCTCATCAATTCTGGGCTGTGACGGTGTGCAGGTACATGGACTTCATCAATTTCCAGGACGATGTGCATAACATGATTTTGGAGCCAAAGAAGGACCTAGCAAAACAAGCACACAATGTAGGGTTCATGATCGCTTTCGCTGATGTGGACATAATCATCCAAGAATGGCCAGATGAATGGTGTGACCCACTCAAAGATTCATTTCTCGAAGAAAAAAACCAAGAGGACCGGCCTGTGGACCAAGGAAATGGCTAAGGAAACGAGGGAGGTGATGATCAGGACAATTGGTTTCTAGAACAGGAAGAAAAAAATGACAATTAGGATAGGGGTAGATCTGGTCATGGTGATTCAGAGCGCACACCTAGTCAGGAGAACATCTCAACCCAGCAACAAATGCAACAATAAGGATGGGAGCCTCCATGCAAGAAAAGGAAATCTAGCAAGACAGATAACATGGATACCTTGACTGAAGAGGATATCCGTACGCTAGCAGAAGCTGTAGCTGCGGTTGCCAAGGACAACCTCACCGTTCTAAAGACTCAGTAGGTAAGCATAGTTGATAAAGTTGGGAACCACCTCACTAAGTTGGTGGATTCCATTAACAAGTTCAAATCCACTGTTGAGGCTGAGAAATATGGCGTGGATCCTAGTCTTCCATTAGTTGTACTAGAGCTAGTGTCGTTGGTGGTGAAAAATATTAAACAAATTATAACATGTATCCAACGATTTAATTGTCAACCTGGAGAGAGCGTAAACTTGTGAGGTACAGAAAAAAATATATGCAGGGGAAAAATGTCGTTGAACTTAATCTACAACTGAAATTGAAAATACATGACTAAAATTGAATTAAACTTGCAAAAGCAGGAAATGACATGAAAATAAACCTAATCTAGAAAAGCAAGAAATTGCATGAAACAAATCTGATCTAAGAAAGCCTAAAATTGCAGGAAATAAACTGATATAAAGAAATTAAAAATAACTTGTGAGCTCACAATAAATCTATAGTATCAATTCATAAGCAAAATGTAACTAAAAATATATATTAACAATTCATAGAAAGAAACTATTGAAGATCTTTATTAACATGGGAGAATCAAATGATGTGCATCAAAGCATCATCTCCATTAACAATTAGAAATCATATTCTATGACTAACTCTAAACTATTCTCTACTTCCAAACCACTAGAGAGGCCTCTAACCAAAATTAGGAGAGAGCCCCCCTATTTTTACATGAATTGAAGATAACTGATCATAATTACATATCCACTATTCTCTCAACTTATCCCTCAAAATACTCAA
This sequence comes from Pseudotsuga menziesii, assembly GCA_001517045.1. Classification (NCBI taxonomy): domain Eukaryota; kingdom Viridiplantae; phylum Streptophyta; class Pinopsida; order Pinales; family Pinaceae; genus Pseudotsuga; species Pseudotsuga menziesii. Next base: position 616,827 of record LPNX010860579.1, on the reverse strand, counting down.
CAAATCTACAACTCATTCCTCAAAATTCTCTAACAAATATTGGATGAGATATTCTCTCCACATCTCCATGATCTTCTCCTTGAAGTTAGCTCACATCTTAGAAGATGAAAATCGAATCTAAGGCTAGGTGGTCACTTTTGATCTTGTTAAAGTCTTCAAATACACCTGTAAGCATCACCAAACTCACCCAAATTTAAAGTATAATGAAAATATGTTATTTTTCTCAATAATTAACCATAAACTCACTCAAAATACTCAAAAATAAATTATTTGGAAAATGGTAATATAAACCCATATTTATTATGAAAGTGGTTAATATTAATGATTTTATGGAAGGATGAGATAGGAATAAGGTGTTAAATGGTATGTAAAAGATGAATAAAATGTGGTGTTTTTGCGGCCCAACATACCCCCCAACTTGATTGTTTGCATGTCCTCATGAAACTATGCATTGATTCTCTTTTTAACTTTTGGCTTTGTAGTTGAGCTTCACATGATGATGATATGTAATAGTAAATCATTCCAGGATTTGAAATGCATGAGTAGAAGCGATTTTCCTTATGGTTGGTTCTTGTGTGAAAACCATAAGTATAACAAATGTTGGTTCTTGTGTTGACAACATTCGCTTGTTTTACTTGTATTTTTGCTACAATATAGAAGATTTATGCATTATAAATGATGAACCATCAATGTATATTAGAAATCTGTTTTCTTCATATTATGAATCATGCCAATATATATAGCTTAGTTTGGGAAAGACATGTGGATTAAGGGTAAATGAGATGATGAATATGTAAGATGATAATGAATAGCGCCCCGCCCCTGCACAACTTAAGATGTATTAGGCTTATGAAAAGGACAAAGAGAATGTAATGAGGAAATTTTCCAAATTCATTCATTTTCTAGCATTTAAGAAATTACATGGTTAAAGATTAGAAAACAACAGACCTCCACTTACCCAAAAAGTTGATGAACTTGTGCAATAGAAATGTGGCTGCTGCTGCTGCTGGATCATAGAATGTGAAGTGAAGGATACGAACTGATTCTTGGTATGATGAAGTAGAAGATAAAAGCTGATAGTAGAACTGTGGTACTCATATGGCTGAAAGTATGCTGCTTTAAAACTGTTGATGGAGTCATGCAAAGTATATAGTCTTCATCTGTTACAAAACCCAATGGTACAATTCTTACCATGCGAATAAATGTGTCGATTTCGAACATGAAAAGAAGTCATTGGATTACTGACCATTAATGAATGTCATTAACCAATACGAGGCAATCTCACCATTGATGTGAATGAGTGCCAAGGTACTAAGTACATCGTACAAAGTGCGAATGTATGAGATGATGTTGAGCCACTTGCAAGATCTAATGATAAAGGTACATTGATGTATTCCCATGGTTGTCAGTGAGAGAACTTGCCATTAAGGCATGCAAGCCTCAAGGTACTAAAAATGAACTCTAGTCTCTATCCCACATAATGTGCTGAGGTCGATGGGGCAAGACTTGTTGAAAGGTGGGCCTTAAGGAATCCCACATCAGTCAACATGAGTTGTACATAATGAGTGGTAGGACTATAGATGAAATATCTCATGGTCAAACAATTTTTATGGTAGGAATAACAAAGCAATGTAGTCATGGAAAGGAAGCTGAATAGTTTTATTCATAAGGAAAAATATAAACTAAAAATGAGGAAAAACATGTGTGACTCCGAAAAATAAACATGCGGAAAGTTATGATGTATAAGGGAGTGAAAAATTAGACTCTAACATGGATGACAAACAAGCTTGGAAGGAGAAGGATAAGTAATCATGACATGGCGTAATTGGTTTCTGAAAGGTTTCTTTTTGACAACAGAATGTCATGACATACATGGTGGAAATTCAGCTCCTTCGACCTTTTAATGGAGCATTTTTTTTTTAAATCTTCTATGATTCTGGAAATTATTTCTGCATGTCATTCGTTTGTCTTTGAATCTGCAAAAGGAAAGTTAGTATTTTCCTGCAACAAACTTGTGAGAGCATTGAAAATAAATGAAAATATGTGCTTAATAAACCATGTAGAAGAGAATAAATAAAATATTCTTATACCTGAAAGTAGCAATGCATATTAAGCAGTCCTTCTTGTCAAAACTTTCTGAGTGACTTGCAAAAAACAAGTTAGCACAACAATCATAAAATTTTGAGAAAATTCTAAGTTCGTTTAAAATTTAAAATCTTATTATTTTATTTATTACTTAATGTTTTTATTTATTTATTTATATGTTTTTAGTTTTTAATTTTTATTTTATTTTTAGAATTTTAACTCTTTTGTTATTATTTCAAAAGTGTTATATATATATATATATATATATATATATATATATATATATTTGATTTAATTATCTCAAGAACAAATTTGTATATGTTTATTTTAATTTTTATAAATTTCTCTCTCTATATATATACATATAGGTATAAACTAATTTAAATTTTATCATGTGAATGCGTTTTTTTCTAACATTTCCAATTGTTTTGTAATAAAAACAAAAATTATAATGTGTCTTTATGTAATAATTGCGTAAGAGGGAGATAGGGCCGACCCTTTCAATGGTTGACCCTTCTAGAAGGAGACTATCTTAATGATTGAACATGCGATTTTTTATGATAAGTTTAGCAGCTTGAAACAAACACCTACCTACCCCAAATGGAGGATGTGCTAGGTCCCACTGTGCAAAAATAAAAATTAAGAAGAATGTTTGGCTGGGACAGCAATTAAGCCTTCTATTTCAAAGATGCATATTAATTTTATTATTTTATGTTCTTCTTAGATTAATTTTTATATATTTTATTTATCTAATCTTAATTTGTATATATATATTTATATATTTAATTTCTATGTTATTTTATTATTATTATACACCTTTGTTATTATTGTTAAATTGTTTTTGTAGTTTTTATATTTTCATTTTGACCTTTTAATTGTTTTTTAATAATATAAAAAGAAAAAAATAAATTCTTAAGTTATTATTTAGATTTGAAAAAACTTTTTAAAACAAAAAATCAAAATATATATATATTTATATTTATATTTATGTTTTTATTATATATATTAATATTAGTATTAGTTTATATATATAAAAAAATTGATTTATAATTTGTCTTTACGAGCGCAGATAGTTTTGAAATTATTAATCATATTCTTAAATAATATCATATTCTTAACTAATATTCACATCCACTTCAAATATTCCCACAATACAGTGTGTGACATACCCTATATAACTAACATCCCTAACATATAAAATTCCTAATTAATATCCATTTTCACACCAAATATTCCCATCAAAGATTGTAACATTCTCTTTTAACCAACATTCCTAAAGTTCATATTTCAATTCTTAACACCTCTAACTAGCAGAGGGTCGAAGATACCATGGTAAAGAGAAATAATGGTTGCTTGAAACTTTGGTTGAATATAATGGTGTGAAAGTCTGATAAATGGCACGTAAGCAATGAGATTATCACATGATCCAATGGTGTAGAACGAGGAAATGAAGATCGATGGCTTATGATATACCCGCTCTATGAAGATGCACGGAGGATAAGGAGATACGGAGACAGTTAACAAGATACAAAGATCAACGGTCATAAAGTTGGGTCGAGAAAATCTAAGATCAATAGGAAGTCCGCTCCGTAAACTTGCACGTTCATTAAAATGAAAGGGCTTACCGGAATGGGTATGTGTAAGCTTATCCAATGGCTAGAAAATAAAGTGAAAATACATCGACGGTCATCGTCGGATACGGAGGATAGAGTTGCGCGATGGTTGGAGAGGAAAAGTGGTAGTGGAATTGAAAGCATGGTATACGTGGCAGTTTGTGATACATTCTGTGGGGAAAAATGGTTTGAGGGAAACCACTAAACGGAGCCTTCGGAATGGGCTTCTATATAAGTGGAGTTGACTTGTTTGAGGAATTATTTTTTATTATGATGGGACGAATGAAGAGGACTACTTACCACCTTTCACAGTCAACCTCAAGTATATGCGGTTACAGTAACAGGTAAGTCTTAAATACTCAAGCTTTATCCACAGAATTACCGTTTCTTTTCTATATTATGGATAAAGAGAAAGGTTTACAAGGGTTTAACCAAATTCTGGATGAAAGGGAAGATTCCCTGGTTGATAGAGATAAAGGATTTTATGATCCATTCTTGCCTGTGGGAAGTGTATCTGTTATCAAAGAAATATTATGGCGATACAATTCACAAGGAAATGCCATTCTAAATGTTTGTAAATCATTTCTCTATCATTTTTCCATTGAGCAGACCTTACATTTTCCTGAGTTTGCCGAGTGGTGTGCAGTTAATTATTCGTCCTCTGAGAGAGTTATTGTAAGTCATTCTATGTCTAGGATACTGTGTAAAATAGATGCAAAGGCTATCCGTGAAATCCTGAATTTTCCCAATAATTACCCCGATAGTTGTGAGTCTGTAAACGAGTCTGTTTTAGCTAAAGTGTACCAAAATTGTGAAATTGAAGTTCGATGTAAATTCTTGTCTAGCATTCTTAACAAAGGTCAGTCACTGGAAGGTCTCTTTTTGCCATATCATGTTCACATTTTCAGGGAGGAAGTTCAATTGGTTGTTTCTTTGGCTTTTCAGGTCTTAGGTTTAGATGATGATTGTCATGTCAACGAAGTCATCTTGGGCTTCTTATTAAAAATGAGTTCAATTAGTCCTGAGTCTGAGTCTCAGTCGGTTCATGTCTACAGTTTAGACGAATATATAGCAGAAGCTATACATCTCCAATTGGTTGAGTTTTCAAAAGTCAGGTTTTTCAAGTTTCAATCCTATCTGCTAAACATGTTACTGTGTTTGAATGTAACTGAATTGTAGTTCTTGAGTACTATATTCTCCTCAGATTTGCCTAAACAAATCAATATGTTTGAATTTACAAATTCTATTATGTCATAAATATATAAGATGTTGTTTGATGAAGTGTTACCTCAAGTATTGAAAGAAATGAAGAGTATGACGCAATCCTCACCTGAGGATAGGATTGGAGATTGGTTCTTGTATAAAGACTTCACAGTTTTGAGAATATATGGTTTCACTAGAGAGCCTTATAGGCTGCCTGCTTTCCTTACCCTGAGGATTTTTGCATTGGAATACATGAGACAGAGATTACATGTAGAAGAGGAATATTTCGGGGCTTTCAAGAAATCTTCCAATATCAAGTTCCCTCTTAAATTTGGTTCCTTTATTTTTAAAAACAAGGGTGATCTGGTGTTTGTAGAGATATTATTGGAAAGCATGGATTTCCAAAGGGAACAAAGGGTCAATTATGATCCTTGCCATATAATTTCTCTAAGAAAACAAGCAAATAAAAATAATCCATTTGACCATCCAGTTGTTGAAGGTCTGAATGAGGTAGCCAATTTGTTTTACTTTGTGGAAATTCCAGGATCCGATGAAAATACAATAGTAGATCAGTCACAGTATCTCAAATGCCAGGTAGCTCTAATATTTTGATTAAAAGAAGTCTTTCTAAAATTGAAAGTATGGAAATAGATGAGGACAGTTCACATAAGAAGGCCAAATTGTCTCAAGATGATAAAATTTTAAGCGAAGTAATTTCGGGTGAATTAAAAAGAGTTGCTTTGGTTCCTCAGAAATCTGTACAAGTGAATCAATTTTCTTTTGAAAGTGTAGATAATACAGAATCAGGCCTAGTTTTTAAGTCTAAAGAGGAGTTCATGATTAGCTATATGGAAAAGCAAAGACAGTCCATAGAAGAAAGAAGGAATATACTCCCATAGGTGAGAAGTTTGAATAATCCAAAGACTTCCTTGGTTTCTACTCAGGACATAGAAAAGAATACTTTAAAATTGGCCATGGTGAATGATAAGAAAGTATTAGAAATGGAAGTGAGATTAGAAAAAATCAGTGTACCAGACAAAAGACAGTTACATAAACAAATGAGAGATATGATTTATTCAGATTTATTGCATGCTATGGTAAAAATTAACAAGTTACAAGTTTTGGTTGACAAATTGGAAGTCCAATTAAAACATGAGAAGGTTGAGAACAAGGTTAATTCCATTCAAATAAAAAAGTTTCAAGTAGATATCGTAAGCTCAGGGGATGAAACAGGTAGCACCCAGGCAATCAGAAGACTTTTAGAAGAAAAAGAAAACGCCCTCCAGGTACTAAAGAAGAGATTGAAAATCCCAAGTACAGAACATGTTCAGTCATCGAAATTATTAGCATTGCAGGAGGAGAAAAACAAGACTCATCAAGAGATGATGGAGTATAAAGAAAAGACTATGAAATTGCAAGAATAAAAGGATAAGTGGGAAGAAGAACAGAATGAGTTAATAGCACAAATTTCACGGCTAAAAAAGGACCAAAATTAGGAAAAAGAAATTATGGAGGAACTAATGAGTCAGACTCCCACTGGTGAATATCTGACTATTGTAAATATTGAAAGACCTTTAAATGATTTTTCTGCTGATGACTTACTAGTGCCCATGTCCCAAGTAAGTTTGAAAGATGAAGAGATAAGAGAGTTAAAAGAGAAAAATGAGAAAATCAAATCTGAGTTAACCAAAATGACTGAAAGCAAGAATAATATATTACAAGATAAAAGTCAATTACAAAAGAAACTTAATGAATTGAAAGAAAAAAACAGAGGAAAGGGTCCTCTCCAGGGAGCTAAACATATAATCTGGGATACGTTGTCTGTAGAAATTACTAAGTTCAAGCATTATTTGAACTTCATTGATGATCAAAGTACATTGGTTAGTTTAGCCAATCAAAGACTAAAGCTTGTAAGTGAGACCATGGAGAGGAAACCCCTTGACACAGCTCAGAGTGCATTGAATTTCTTAAATTCATTAATATATCAAAACTTACAAGATATAGGAGTCAAAGACAGAGTGGCAATGGTACTATGGTAAAAAATCTTTATTCATAAACATCATCTTATGAAGACAGTACAAGATAAGGCTGACGAGATGAGCTCACATATTAATGATTTCATGCATGCTTTTAAAGAATTATTTGAAGATGGCCTTCCTTCCTTTTGGGACGAGGAGGGACGCCTGTTTTCTCAAGAACATTATCACAGTCTGTTGGTGCAAATCCATATGGATCACTCTAAATTTGATGATTTGGTAAAGGGGCTGATAGGAAAGGTCATCGTAGAGAAGCTAACAGACGATTTAGAGATATTGCAGAAATTTCTGATTGTCAGAGGAGGGTTGCCTACTGTGTCTTATGAAGCCTACATGGAGCTAGAGGTTTCTATTTGGGAAATGATTAAGTACGATATCCCAAGCGCAGAACAATGGAGATCTGTAGAAATATTTGGAAAGACAAAGTATATTCTTCATCCATGAAAACAGGTGTTGCGCGCTATGGAGTTGATTGTTCGGGCCTTTTTACTGAGTTGATTTTAATTAAATGATCTGTTAGGATCAAAGCAAGTAGTTTATTCCTAGTAGTTAGGAATATAGTAACAAAGACTTTGATTAAGCAGGTTATTCAGTTATAAATCTTCTTGGAAGAAGAAATCATTTTATGTATATATTTGCATTTACTTTATGGAATGGGGGTTGGAACCCATCTTGTTGATGAATGTTTTTTTGAAGACATATATTTTTGAATAACAAAGATGAATGCATGTGGGTTATCAAAGATTCTTGTTCTATTTACATTGCAGTATGTATTTCTTCTCCTTTGTAATTGTTTTTATTTCCAGTGTTACACTCTATTTTGTTTTCTTCGTATCTGAAACGTAGTGTTGAATGGTTGGAATTCATATTGGTTATGCTCTGATCATTGTTTTAGATATTATATAAATGTTTCTACTAAAGTTAATATAGAACTCATCTTCTGATGCTCTGTATTGATGGATTGTTCATTATCTCTCCTGTTCCACGCGAACTAAATGAATGACTATGATTGAGTGGTTATCTTGCCTTTGATGAAATCTCATGCATATGTGTTTGTGATATCTTTATGTATATGTGACTATATTGCCCAATGATTATGTGTATCATTTCAACCATCTGTATAATTTTTGAGTGTTGATTTATATCTGGCCTTGTTAAATCTATATTTGAGAGATCCCTCTCTGGAAAGAAAAGGCAGTTTCTTTCTAAAATGGTTTTTGCTGTTACCTTTGGAATTTACCTTTGCAACCTGGGTACATTCTGAGTCTTAAAAAATTGGCACCATTGCGGGGGACAAAAGTGCAAATCTGCCCTGGGGAGAACGACATAGTTTCAAGAAATATTTCTATGGGCAAAGAGGAATTTTTTGTCAGTAGAAAAGGTTGTATATTTTCCCTGAGGATTCCATTGTAAAACTTTTCAAATCTTAAGGGGTCATTCTGGCTTGGAGAAGACACACATTAGGTAATTCTGACACTGAAGTATTAAAAAGTTTGGAAGATCCGGAAATATTATTTAAGAAAAAAGATAAAGAAAAAATAAGTTTTCTTTTGTTTGGTGCATCATCTTCTCAAGATTCTCCTATTGATCCAGAATGGAAAGTTAATGTTGGAAGGAGTTTGTTGAAAACTACATCTGAGTCTGATCTTAAGAATACTGAATTTAATTCTCGTAGATTAGAATCTTATTTGTTGGATTCCCTCTGGAGATATTTACAACAGACTATGAAAGTTGAAACATTTACCTTTCAAAATACTCAAAAATCTTCAGTTCCTTTAAACCCACCTAGACCAATGGCAGCTAGATTTGCTCCCTTGCGTTTGCCTGCTTTATTACATGACCTTTCTCAGAATTATTCCTAAATAATTTCTTTAGTTGATGGAGAAGGTGACATAACCACAAAGCAACATGTGGCTAGGTTTGAAGATTTCGTTGACTTGGAAGAAGTTGATTATCCAGATGTTAAAATGCAGTTATTTGCTCAAAGTTTATCAGGTGAGGCAAAGAAATGGTTTACATATTTTCCAGATGGGTCTATATTGAATTTTCAGGCTTTCCAGAATGCATTTCTAGATAGATGGGATGATAAACAGAATCCTTTACATCTCTTGTCTCAGTATAACAGTCTCAAAAAAGGGGGTTTCAAATCTATTCATGAATTTTCAAGCAGGTTCATGAGGGTTTATAATTCTATTCCGGAAGACATAAAACCTTCTACAGCCGCTGCTAAACTACATTACACTGGAGCCTTTGATAATGATTTTGCATTTTCATTAAGAGAGAGAAAATCAACAACTCTTGCTACAATGTTTACAGATGCGTTAGAATTGAAAGCAAATATGATGGCAAGTGGAAAAATGAAACACAGAGATATTGATAGGAGAAAAAAGGAAGAAAATTTGCCTTCTGCTTCTTCTTCTACCACTGATATCAAATTTGAAATGATGTTGAAGACCATGGAAAAGTTGATGGAGAGATTAACTATGGATAATAGGGCATTCAACAGAGAACAAGTCGATCCTCAAATCAGGAACCCTAATTTTAGAACACCAAATCCTCCTGTTCTTCCACAAAATACGCAGAGAGACATGAGAAACCCAAGAAATCAAGAAGAAAAACAAGTTCAGCCACCGTTTCCTAAGAATTATGTTGCCGATGAAGAAGACCCTACTGAAAATGAAATTCATCTTTTTGGAGAACTAGATTCAGAGATATATTTTATCGAAGAAGAACATAACATGTTTGAACAGGAAGGTGGAAATGAGGAGTTTGAAAGGGAGACAGAACAGTATCAAAGGGGTTATTTACATGCTATGGATGATGTGCAGAGAAAAATCAGATTGAAAAACAGGGAAGTTTTCATAAATAAGGGGAAGGCAAATCCAAATCAACCTTCCACTAGTTCCCTAAATGTTGAAAAGGGAAAAGAAGTGAAAAAAGAGTCTTTTGTAAATAAAGAAGTTGAAAATGAGATACAAAGACACAAAAGAATGAAGCAAGTGGCCCCGATTGATGTAGAAAGAGTTGGTACTGGTTTTAATTTGCAAAATGAGTTTTCAAAGTTAAAAATTTATGTTCCATTTAACGAGTTGTTGAGAAACAATGAATATAGAAATACTATAACAAAAATGGTCAAAGGTCAAGGAGAATTGCAATCTGATATTTTAGAGTTGAATGATGATAGTTCTACTATTTCATTTGGGTCAAAGGTTGAAAATTTAGAAAATGAAGAAGTCCCGCCTTTTTATTTGAGTTTGAATGTGCATGATATAGTGGTCCATAATGCTATGCTAGACTCAGATGCATCACATAATTTAATGCCGAAGGGAGTAGCTGAAAGCCTGGGATTATAAGTGACGAGAACCTATAAAGATTTATATTCTTTTGACTCTAGAAGAGTAAAATGTCTTGGTTTGATTAAAGATATGGTGGTAACTCTGAATAAATTTCCATCTAAAACTATAGTTATGGATGTGGTAGTAGCAGATATCCCACCTAAGTTTGGGGTATTGTTGTCAAGATCTTGGACTTCAAAGTTGAAAGGTAGTTTACAAATGGATATGTCATATGCTACGATTCATGTTCAAGACGGGAGTAGAAGGTTGTATAGTGAAAAAACAACTCCTTACGTAGTGAGCAGTCAAGATAAACCTGAATTTCATCATATATATGCTGTTGATACTGATTTGGGGTCTTCTATTTTCTTTAACGATACTGTCCCATATGATTTAGAAGATACATTGCAGAAGAAGTCTGAGGAAAATAAGAAAGAAGAGGTGATGGAACATGATGCTTTGGAGGCAATACAAAAAAAGGAAGGTTTGTGGACTATGTATTTTGATGGATCTGCTGCAAAAATAGGTGTTGGAGCTGGTGTGTACATAATTTCTCCTATACAAGATTTCAAAGCTTTATCATATAAATTAACATTTGAATGCATGAACAATGTAGCTGAATATGAAACCTTATTACTAGGGTTGCATGCCTTGAAGGATTTGGGAGCACAGAGAATAAAAGTTTTAGGAGATTCAGAGTTGGTGATAAACCAAGTAAACGATAGCTATTAAACCAGGCATCCTCAGATGAGGGCTTATAGGAACGAAGTGTGGGATATGATTGGTAACTTTTTTACAGAGCACACAATTCAAGTGGTTTCCAGGCATGAAAATACTGTGGCAGATTCTTTAGCAGTAGCAGCTGAAAAATTTAAAACCCCTATTGACGGTCAGAAAGAATATCAAGTGGACATTGTGAATAGACCATCTATTCCCGATAATTCTAAATATTGGCAGGTATTCGAAGATGACATGCAGATCAGAATATTCTTAGAACTATCAAGAGAATTTCTAAATACTCATATTGACACCGAAAATGACAATGGTGAGACTTTTCAAGATGATGAAGAACCTGGGAAAGAAAAGGAGGGCACTGAAAAGTTGAAGGGAACCTTAAGAGGAAAGGATATTATTCAATTAAAAAATAATTTTATACCAAGAGGTTTAATTCCTTTGGAATTTTTTTTTTATCAGAATGATGTTGCTAAGAACCCCAAAGTGAAACCCGTTGAGAATGCTGTTGAAGATAGGAATATTGGCACTAAAGAGAATCCTAAGATTATAAAATTATCCAAAAATTTGCCTGAAAAAGAAAAAGAAGAATATGTGAATTTAATGAAGAAATATACAGATTTATTTGCTTGGAGTTATGAATATCTTAAAGAGTATGATACATCTATAATACAACATACTATTCCTATAAAACCTGGGGAGAAACCTGTCAAGCAAAAACTCTGAAGGATAAACCCTAAGTTGCTTCCCATTATTGAGAAGGAAATTAAAAAGTTATTTGATGCCAAGATCATTGTAACTCTAATATTTTCAAAGTGGGTTGCAAATTTGGTTCCTGTTAGAAAGAAGAACGGAGAAATAAGACTGTGTATAGATTTTTGAAATTTAAATAAAGTTTCTATGAAGGACAATTATCCTCTGTCGAAGATGGATCATATATTGCAGAAAGTAGTTGGAGCTGAGATAATTTCAATGTTAGACAGTTTTTCTGGCTATAATCAGATCAAAGTATTACCTGAAGATCAGGAAAAGACTACGTTTACTACACCTTGGGGCACTTTTATGTATGAAAAGATGCCTTTTGGTTTAATGAATGCGGGAGCTACTTTTCAACGAGCCATGGACATTGCTTTTGCAGGAGAAATTGGGAATTTTATGGTCATTTATATGGATGACATCACGGTCTATTCGAAATATGACAGAGAACATATGCATCATCTAGAGAAAGTTTTCATGAAGTGCAGGAAATTCGATATATCATTGAACCCGAAGAAGTCCAATTTTGCATGGGAAGAAGGAAAGTTGTTGGCCCATATAATATATAAGGATGGAATAAAAATTGATCCTGAAAGGGTAAGTGCAATTTTGAAGGTAGGATAACCCAGGAGTAAAAAGGAGATACAATCATTTTTGGGGCAGGTGAATTTTCTAAGAAGGTTTGTGCCAAGTTTTGGTGAAATCTTAATGAACATTACAAATATGTTGAAAAAGGGTCATGAAATAAAATGGAATGCAGAAGCTAGGAAGTCATTTTGGGAAATCAAACAAGCCATCTCAGATGCTCCTATGTTGATGAGTCCTGATTTCACCAAATATTTTTTAATATTTTCATATGCTTCAAAGTATACCATTGCAGTAGTTTTATTACAGAAGAATGATGAGAACTTGGAGCAGCCTATAGCATTTTTCAGTAAAATGTTGAGGGATGGAGAATTAAAATATAACATCATGGAGAAACAGGAATACGCTTTAGTCAAAGCATTGAAATATTTCAGAGTATATATTCTACATTCACATGTAATCACACATGTTCCAACTGCTACAGTGAAAGGAATTTTGACTCAACCTGATCCAGAAGGCAGAAGGGCAAAATTGATAGCTACATTACTGGAGTACGACATAGAGATAAATCCTACTAAACTAGTTAAGGGACAAGGATTAGCAAAAATGATGACAAATTCAAATTGTGAGTCTTTACAAATTAATTTTTTATCTCACCAATTTAATCAGTTGGACACAGAAGTGGAAGTACTGATTGATTTTGTGGCGTCTCCATGGTATTCTGATATTGTTTATGTCCTTTGAAATTTACAAGCACTAGTAGTATTGAGCAAGTCTAGAGCAATATCAATAAAATTGAAGGCTGCTAATTTTTGTATTATAAATCAATATCTTTCATTAGAGGAATTTTGGGGTCTAAAATGGGCCTCCTAAGGAAAATAATAAAATAATAGTTAAAATAATAAAATAATATTGATTAATTTTGGAGGAAGAAAGAAAAAACTACTTTTTGTGTTCGTATTTTCGACATATCTCCCTGTGTTTTTACTCAAATTTCGATCGAGAGAGCTTGTTGGATGCGTAATTTGATTCCGCATCCAACGAGTACCCACACTACATACTTTTGATGGACCCCGCTACCCCAAAAACAAGAAATACCTGAAAAAATGTGATGATGACATCATCATCACGTTTTTTCAGGTATTTCTTGTTTTTGGGGTAGCGGAGTCTGTCAAAAGTATGAAGTGTGGGTAATCGTTGGATGCGGAATCAAATTCCGCATCCAACGAGCTCTCCCGATCAAAATTTGAGTAAAAACACAATGAGATATGTCGAAAATACGAACAAAAAAAGTAGTTTTTTTTAATGACAAATATGCCAATTCAACCATTATGGTTGACTTATTTTATTGAAATTCTATTCGTTCTTGAATTCCAACTCACAAAAACTTATTTTGGCACGTTTTCTTATAAGGCCCATTTTAGACCCCAAATTTCCTCTAATGATTGGAAGGACCCTGGAGGTGTGCTACTAAACTGTCTTTTATAAAATGAAGCTCAACATATAGTTAAAGAATTTCATAAGGGAGATTGTGGAGGACATCATTCTTGGAAGGTGACTGCAAATAAAATTCTAAGAGCAGGTTATTATTGGCCAACGTTATTTTTAGATGTATATAAAGAAACCAGCATGTGCCATCAATGCCAAATTTTTTATGGTAAAAGAAAAGTACTTCCTCTTCCTTTAATTCCAATAACGATAGAAGCTCCTTTCCAACAGTGGGGTTTGGATTTCATTGGTGAAATAAATCTCAATTCGTCAGGACAACACAAATGGATTTTGATAGCTATGGATTATTTTACGAAATGGATTGAAGCGATTCCCACCAGGAGAGCCACTGAAGCTGTAATCATGGATTTTCTTGAGGAAAACATATTAGCTCGATTTGGATGCACCAAAAGAATAGTAACGGATAATGCAACTGCTTTTAAATCCAAGAAAATGATTGATTTCTGTCACAAATATCATATAAGTCTCAATCATTCAACTGCCTATTATCCGCAGGGAAATGGGTTAGCCGAATATTCAAACAAAAGCTTAGTAAGGATCATCAGGAAGCTGTTGGAAGATAATAAAAGATCATGGCACACCAAGCTCAAATATGCTCTATGGGTTGACATGATTAGTACCAAAAGGGCAATTGGCATGTCTCCATTCCAACTGGTGTATGGAACTGAAGTTATTTTTCCAGCATCGTTAAGTGTTCCAGTTATGAGATATTTCCAAGAGCAGCAAGAAGAACCAAATCACATGCAAAGGAGGATAAATCAGATTATTGAGCTGGAAGAGTGAAGGAATAAGGCTTATGACAAGGTGCAATTACATCAGAAAAGAATAAAAAATACTTTTGACAAAAAGGTGAAAGAAGAACAATTTCAAATTGATGACTTGGTCCTGAAGTGGGATGCTCCTAAAGAAGATAAACATGGAAAAATTTAATCATATGTGGGTAGGTCCTTATGTTATTGCTGGATATAGAGGAAAAAATGCGTTTCTTTTAGAATATCCGAATGGGGTTCCTCTGGATAGTAACCCTGTTAATGGAAGATATCTGAAACATTGCCTATCCTAAAAAGGAAGGTAAAATTTGTATTATAGCCTATAAATATTTATTTTTCTTTACAAATCAATACAGATGGTAGGCTGAATGTTTTTGAAGACCGCAGTGAAGGCCCTAAGATTCAGGAGGCATGCCATTTAATTTTTTAAAATATATCAACAAAAAAGACAAATTTTTCTGGAAGTTATTATGAAAGATTGAAGATAGGCACCTGGTCTACGAGTTCTTTGATACCTCACAGGGAGGATATCATCCCCAGATGGAGCTAGTTATTAACACCTCTAACTAGCAGAGGGTTAAAGAGACCATGGTAAAGAGAAATAATGGTTGCTTGAAACTTTGATTGAATATAATGGTGTGAAAGTATGATAAAGGGCACGTAAGCAATGAGATTATCACATGATCCAATGGTGTAGAACGAGGAAATGAAGATCGATGGCTTATGATATACCTGCTCTATGAAGATGTGCGGAGGATAAGGACATACAAAGATAGTTGACAAGATACAAAGATCAACGATCATAAAGCTGGGTTGGAAAAATCTATGATCAATAGGAAGCTTGCTCCGTAAACTTGCACGTTCATTAAAATGAAAGGGCTCAGTGGAATGGGTACGTGTAAGCTTATCCAACGGCTTTAAAATAAAGTGAAAATGCATCAATGGTCATCGTCAGATCCGGAGGATAGAGTTGCGCGATGGTTGGAGAGGAAAAGTGGTAGCGGAATTGAAACTGTGGTACACGTGGCAGTTTGTGATACATTCCGTGGGGAAAAATGGTTTGACGGAAACTGCTAAAGGGAGCCTCCATAATGGGCTTCTATATAAGTGGAGTTGACTTGTTTGAGGAATTATATTTTATTATGCTGGGATGAATGAAGAGGACTGCTTACAACCTTTCACAGTCAACCTCGAGTATATGTTGTTATAGTAACAGGTAAGTCTTAAATACTTAAGCTTTATCCGCAAAATTACCATTGCTTTTCTATATTATGGATAAAAAGAAATGTTTACAAGGGTTTAACTGAATTTTGGATGAAAGGAAAGAGTGCCTGGTTGATAGATATAAAAGAGTTTATGATCCATTCTTGTCTGTGGGAAGTGTATATGTTATTAAAGAAAGATTATGGCGATACAATTCACAGGGAAATGACATTTTAAATGTTTGTAAATCATTTCTCTATCATTTTACCATTGAGCAGTAGATCAGTTGCAGTATCTCAAATGCCAGGTAGCTCTAATATTTTGATTAAAAGAAGTCATTCTAAAATTTAAAGTATGGAAATAGATGAGGACAGTTCACATAAGAAGGCCAAATTGTCTCAAGATGATAAAATTTTAAGCGAAGTAATTTCGGCTGAATTAAAAATATTTTCTTTGGTTCCTCAGAAATATGTACAGGTGAATCAATTTTCTTTTGAAGGTGTAGATAATATAGAATCAGGCCCAGTTTTTAAGTCTAAAGAAGAGTTCATGATTAGCTATATGGAAAAGCAAAGACAGTCCATAGAAGAAACAAGGAATCTACTCCCACTGGTGAGAAGTCTGAATACTCCAAATACTTCCTTGGTTTCTACTCGGGATGTAGAAAAGAATACTTTAAAATTGGCCATGGTGAGTGATAAGAAGGTATCAGAAATGAAAGTCAGATTAGACAAAATCAGTGTACCAGACAAAATACAGTTACATAAACAAACAGGAGATATTATTTATTCAGATTTATTGCATGCTATGGTAAAAATTAACAAGTTACAAGTCTTGGTTGACAAATTGGAAGTCCAATTAAAACATGATAAGGTTGAGAAAAAGGCTAATTCCATTCAAATTAAAAAGTTGCAAGTAGATATCGTAAGCTCAGGGGATGAAACAGGTAGCAATCAGGCAATTAGAAGACTTTTAGAAGAAAAATACAATGCCCTCCAGGTACTAAAGAAGAGATTGAAAATCCCAAGTACAGAACATGTTCAGTCATCGAAATTATTAGCATTGCAGGAGGAGAAAAACAAGACTCATCAGGAGATGATGGAGTATAAAGGATAGACTGTAAAATTGCAAGAAGAAAAGAATAAGTGGGAAGCAGAACAGAATGAGTTAATAGCACAAATTTCACAGCTGAAAAAGGACCAAAATGGGGAAAAAGAAATTATGGAGGAACTAATGAGTCAGACTCCCACTGGTGAAGATCTGAATATTGTAAATATTGAAAGATCTTTAAATGATTTTTCTGGTGATGACTTACTAGTGCCCATGTCCCAAGTCAGTTTGAAAGATGAAGAGATAAGCGAGTTAAAAGAGGAAAATGAGAAAATCAAATCTGAGCTAACCAAAATGACTGAAAGCAAGAATAAGATATTACAAGATAAAAGTCAATTACAAAAGAAACTTAATGAATTGAAAGAAAGGAACACAGGAAAGGGTCCTCTCCAGGGAGCTAAACATATAATCTGGGATACGTTGTCTGTATAAATTACTAAGTTCAGGCATTATTTGAACTTCATTGATAATCAAAGTACATTGGTTAGTTTAGCCAATCAAAGACTTAAGCTCGTAAGTGAGACCATGGAGAGGAAACCCCTTGGCACAACTCAGAATGCATTGAATTTCTTAAATTCATTAACATATCAAAACTTACAAGATATAGGATTCAAAGACATAGTGGAAATGGTACTATGGTCAAAAATGTTTATTCATAAACATCATCTTACGAATACAGTACAAGATAAGACTGACGAGATGAGCTCACGTATTAATGATTTCAGGCATGCTTTTAAAGAATTATTTGAAGATGGCCTTCCTTCCTTTTGGGACGAGGAGGGACGACTATTTTCTCAAGAACATTATCACAGTCTACTGGTGCAAATCCATATGGATCACTCTAAATTTGATGATTTGGTAAAGGGGCTGACGGGAAAGGTCATCGTAGATAAGCTAACAGAAGATTTTGAGATATTGCAGAAATTTCTGATTGTTAGAGGAGGGTTGCCTACTGTGTCTTATGAAGCCTACATGGAGCTAGAGGTGTCTATTCAGGAAATGATTGAGTACGATATCCCAAGTGCAGAACAATGGAGAGCCATAGAAAGATTTGGAAATACAAAGTATATTCTTCATCCATGAAAACAGGTGTTGCGCGCTATGGAGTTGATTGTTCGGGCCTTGTTACCAAGTTGATTTTAATTAAATGATCTATTAGGATCAAAGAAAGTAGTTTGTTCCTAGTAGTTAGGAATATAGTTACAAAGACTTTAATTAAGCAGGTTATTCAGTTATTAATCTTCTTGGAAGAAGAAATCATTTTATGTATATATTTGCATTTACTTTATCGAATGGGGGCTGGAACCCATCTTGTTGATGAATGTTTTTTTCAAGAAATATATTTTTGAATAACAAAGCTGAATGCGTGTGGGTTATCAGAGATTCTTGTGCTATTTACATTTCAGTATGGATTTCTTCTCCTTTGTAATTATTTTTCTTTCGAGTGTTACACTGCATTTTGTTTTCTTAGTATCTGAAACGTAGTGTTGAATGGTTGGAATTCATATTGGTTATGTTATGATCATTGTTTTAGATATTATATAAATGTTTCTACTAAAGTTAAAATAGAACACATCTTCTGATGCTCTGTATTGATGGACTGTTCATTATCTCTTCTATTCCACCTAAATTAAATGAACGACTGTGATTGAGTGGTTATCTTGACTTTGATGAAGTCTCACGCATATGTGTTTGTGATATCTTTATGTATATGTGACTCCATTTACCAATGATTATGTGTATCGTTTCAACCATCTGTATAATTTTCGAGTGTTGATTTATCTTTGGCCTTGTTAAATCTATATTTGAGAGATCCCTCCCTGGAAAGAAAAGGCAGTTTCTTTATGAAATGGTTTTTGCTGTTACCTTTGGAATTTACCTTTGCAACCTGGGTACATTCTGAGTGTTAATAAATTGGCACTGTTGCCGAGGATGAAAGTGAAAATCTACCCTGGGGAGAATGATAGAGTTTCAAGAAATATTTCTATGGGCAAAGAGGAATTTTTTGTCAGTAGAAAATGTTGTATATTTTCCCTAGCGATTCCATTGTAAAACTTTTCAAATCTTAAGGAGTCATTCTGGCTTCGAGAAGACACACACGAGGTAATTCTGACACTGAAGTCTTAAAAAGTTTGGAAGATCCAGAAATATTATTTAAGAAAAAAGATAAAGAAAAAATAGGTTTTCTTTTGTTTGGTGCATCATCTTCTCAAGATTCTCCTATTGATCTAGAATGGGAAGTTAATGTTGGAAGGAGTTGTTGAAAACTAAATCTGAGTCTGATCTTAAGAATACTGAATTTAATTCTTGTAGATTAGAATCTTATTTGTTGGATTCCCTCTGGAGATATTTACAACAGACTACGAAAGTTGAAACATTTACCTTTCAAAATACTCAAAATTCTTCAGTTCCTTTAAACCCACCTAGACCAATGGCAGCCAGATTTGCTCCCTTGCGTTTGCTTGCTTTATTACATGACCTTCCTCAGAATTATTCCCAAAGAATTTCTCTATTTGATGGAGAAGGTGACATAACCGCAAAGCAACATGTGGCTAGGTTTGAAGATTTCGTTGACTTGGAAGAAGTTGATTATGCAAATGTTAAAATGCGGTTATTTGCTCAAAGCTTATCAGGTGAGGCAAAGAAATGGTTTAAAGATTTTCTAGATGGGTCTATATTGAATTTTCAGTCTTTCCAGAATGCATTTCTAGATAGATGGGATGATAAATAGAATCCTTTACAGCTCTTGTCTCAGTATAACAGTCTCAAAAAAGGGGGTTTCGAATCTATTCATGAATTTTCAAGCAGGGTCATGAGGGTTTATAATTCTATTCCAGAAGACATAAAACATTCTACAGCTGCTGCTAAACTACATTATACTGGAGCCTTTGATAATGATTTTGCATTTTCATTAAGATAGAGAAAATCAACAACTCTTGCTGCAATGTTTACAGATGCTTTAGAAGTGGAAGCGGAAGCAAATATGATGGCAAGTGGAAAAATGAAACACAAAGATAGTGATAGGAGAAAAAAGGAAGAAATTTGCCTTCTGCGTCTTCTTCTACCACTGATATCAAATTTGAAACGATGTTGAAGAACATGGAAGAGTTGATGGACAAATTAACTATGGATGATAGGGCGTTCAACAAAGAACAAGTTGATCCTCAAATCAGGAACCCTAATTTTAGGAGACCAAATCCTCCTATTCTTCCACAAAATAGGCAGAGAGACATGAGAAACCCAAGAAATCAAGAAGAATAGCAAGTTCAACCACTGTTTCCTGAGAATTATGTTGCCAATGAAGAAGACCCTACTGAAAATAAAATTCATATTTTTGGAGAACTAGATTCAGAGATATATTTTACCAAAGAAGAACATAACATGTTTGAACAATAAGGTGGAGAAGAGGAGTTTGAAAGGGAGACAGAACAGTATCAAAGGGGTTATTTACATGCTATGGATGATGTGTAGAGAAAAATCAGATTGAGAAACATGGAATTTTTCATAAATAAGGGGAAGGCAAATCCAAATCAACCTTCCATTAGTTCCCTAAATGTAAAGCGATAAGAAGTCAAAAAATAGTCTTTTGTAAATAAAGAAGTTGAAAATGAGATACAAAGAGACAAAAGAATGAAGCAAGTGGCCCCGATTGATGTAGAAAGAGTTGGTACTGGTTTTAATTTACAAAATGAGCTTTCAAAGTTAAAAATTTCTGTTCCATTTAACGAGTTGTTGAGAAACAATGAATATATAAATACTATAATAGAAATGGTCAAAGGTCAAGGAGAATTGCAATCTGATATTTTAGAGTTGAATGATGATAATCCTACTATTTCAATTGGGTCAAAGGTTGAAAATTTAGAAAATGAAGAAGTCCCGCCTTTTTATTTGAGTTTGAATGTGCATGATATGGTGGTCCATAATGATATGCTAGACTCAGGTGCATCACATAATTTAATGCGGAAGGGAGTAGTTTAAAGCCTAGGATTAGAAGTGATGAGACCCTATAAAGATTTATATTCTTTTGACTCTAGAAGAGTAAAATGTCTTGGTTTGATTAAAGATATGGTGGTAACTCTGAATAAATTTCCATCTAAAACTATAGTCATGGATGTGGTAGTAGCAAATATCCTATCTAAGTTTGGGGTATTGTTGTCAAGATCTTGGAATTCAAAGTTGAAAGGTAGTTTACAAATGGATATGTCATATGCTACGATTCCTGTTTAAGATGGGAGCAGAAGGTTGTATAGTGAAAAAATAACTCCTTATGTAGTGCGCAATCAAGATATATATATGTTTTTGATACTGATTTGGGGTCTTCTATTTTCTTTAATGATACTGTCCCTTATGATTTAGAAGATACATTGCAGAAGAAGTCTGAGGAAAATAAGAAAGAAGAGGTGATGGAACAGGATGCTTTGGAGGCAAAACAAAAAAAGGAAGGTTTGTGGACTATGTATTTTGATGGATCTACTGAAAAAATAGGTGCTGGAGTTAGTGTGTACATAATTTCTCCTATACGAGATTTCAAAGCTTTATCATATAAGTTAACATTTGAATGCACAAACAATGTAGCTGAATATGAAGCCTTATTACTAGGGTTGCATGCCTTGAAGGATTTGGGAGCACAGAGGGTAAAAGTTTTAGGAGATTCAGAGTTTGTGATAAACCAAGTAAATGATAGTTATCAAACCAGGCACCCTTGGATGAGGGCTTATAGGAACGAAGTCTGGGATATGATTGGTAACTTTTTTACAGAGCACACGATTCAAGTGGTTTCTAGGCATGAAAATACTGTGGCAGATTCTTTAGCAGTAGCAGCTGGAAAATTTAAAACCCCTATTGATGGTCAGAAAGAATATCAGGTGGGCATTGTGAATAGACCGTCTATTCTTGATAATTCTAAATATTGGCAGGTATTCAAAGATGACATGTAGATCAGAAGATTCTTAGAACTATCAAGAGAATTTGTAAATACTCATATTGACATCGAAAATGATAATGGTGAGACTTTTCAAGATGATGAACAACCTGGGAAAGAAAAGGAGGGCGCTGAAAAGTTAAAGGGAACCTTAGGAGGAAAGGATATTATTCAATTAAAAAATAATTTTATACTAAGAGGTTTAATTCCTTTGGAAATTTTTTTTGATCAGAATGATGTTGCTAAGAACCCTAAAGTGAAACTCGTTGAGAATGCTGTTGAAGATAGGAATATTGGCACTGAAGAAAATCCTAAGATTATAAAATTATCCAAAAATTTGCCTAAAAAAGAAAAAGAAGAATATGTGAATTTAATGAAGAAATATATAGATGTATTTGCTTGGAGTTATGAAGATCTTAAAGAGTATGATACATCTATCATACAACATACTATTCCTAGAAAACCCGGGGAGAAATATTTCAAGAAAAAACTCAGAAGGATAAACCCTAAGTTGCTTCCCATTATTTAGAAGGAAATTAAAAAGTTATTTGATGCCAAGATCATTGTAACTCTAATATTTTCAAAGTGGGTTGCAAATTTGGTTCCTGTTAGAAAGAAGAACAGAGAAATAAGACTGTGTATAGATTTCAGGAATTTAAATAAAGTTTCTATGAAGGACAATTATCCTCTGCTGAAGATGGATCATATATTGCAGAAAGTAGTTGGAGCTGAGAGAATTTCAATGTTAGACGATTTTTTTGGCTATAATCAGATGAAAGTATTACCTGAATATCAGGAAAAGACCGCATTTACTACACCTTGGGGCACTTTTATGTATGCAAAGATGCCTTTTGGTTTAATGAATGCGGAAGTGACTTTTCAACGAGCCATGGACATTGATTTTGCAGGAGAAATTGAGAATTTTGTGGTCATTTATATGGATGACATCACAGTCTATTCGAAATCTGACAGAGAACATATGCATCATCTAGAGAAATTTTTCATGAAGTGCAGGAAATTCGGTATATCATTGAACCCGAAGAAGTCCAATTTTGCATTGGAAGAAGGAAAGTTGTTGGGCCATATAATATCTAAGGATGGAATAAAAATTGATCTTGAAAGAGTAAGTGCAATTTTGAAGGTAGGAGGACCTAGGAGTAAAAAGGAGATACAATCATTTTTGGGGCAGGTGAATTTTCTAAGAAGGTTTGTGCCAAGTTTTGCTGAAATCTTAATGAACATTACAAATATGCTGAAAAATGGTCATGAAATAAAATGGAATGCAGAAGCTAGGAATTCATTTTGGGAAATCAAACAAGCCATCTTAGATGCTCCTGTGTTGATGAGTCCTGATTTTACCAAATATTTTTTAATATTTTCATATGCTTCAAAGTATACCATTGCAGCAGTTTTATTACAGAAGAATGATGAGAACTTGGAGCAGCCTATAGCATTTTTCAGTAAAATGTTGAGGGATGGAGAATTAAAATATAACATCATGGATAAATAGGCATACGCTTTAGTCAAAGCATTGAAGGATTTCAGAGTATATATTCTACATTCACATGTAATCACACATGTTCCAACTGCTGCAGTGAAAGAAATTTTGACACAACCTGATCCAGAAGGCAAAAGGGAAAAATGGATAGCTACATTACTGGAGTACGACATAGAGATAAAGCCTACTTAACTGGTTAAGGGACAAGGATTAGCAAAAATGATGACAAATTCAAATTGTGAGTCTTTACAAATTAATTTTTTATCTCACCAGTTTAATCAGTTGGACATTGAAGTGGAAGTAATGATTGATTTTGTGGCGTCTCCATGGTATTCTGATATTGTTTATGTCTTTCGAAATTTACAAGCACCAGTAGGATTGAGCAAGTCTAGAGCAAGATCAATAAAATTGAAGCCTGCTAAATTTTGTATTATAAATCAATATCTTTATTGGAAGGACCCTGGAGGTGTGCTACTAAACTGTCTTTTAGAAAATGAAGCTCAACATACAATTAAAGAATTTCATAAGGGAGATTGTGGAGGACAGCATTCTTGGAAGGTGACTGCAAATAAAATTCTAAGAGCATGTTATTATTGGCCAACATTATTTTCAGATGTATATAAAGAAACCAGCATGTGTCATCAATGCCAAATTTTTTATGGTAAAAGAAAAGTACTTCCTCTTCCTTTAACTCCAATAACGATAGAAGCTCCTTTCCAACAGTGGGGTTTGGATTTCATTGGTGAAATAAATCCCAATTCATCAGGACAACACAAATGAATTTGATAGCTACAAATTATTTTACAAAATGGATTGAAGCGATTCCCACCAGGAGAGCCACTGAAGCTGTAATCATGGACTTTCTTGAGGAAAACATATTAGCTCGATTTGGATGCACCAAAATAATAGTAACGGATAATGCAACTGCTTTTAAATCCAAGAAAATGATTGATTTCTGTCACAAATATCATATAAGTCTCAATCATTCAACTGCCTATTATCCGTAGGGAAATGGGTTAGCCGAATCTTAAAACAAAAGCTTAGTAAGGATCATCAAGAAGCTGTTGGAAGATAATAAAAGATCATGGCACACCAAGCTCAAATATGCTCTATGGGATGACAGGATTAGTACCAAAAGAGCAATTGGCATGTCTCCATTCCAACTGGTGTATGGAACTAAAGTTGTTTTTCCAGCATCGTTAGGTGTTCCAGTTATGAGATATTTCCAAGAGCAGCAAGAAAAACCAAATCACATGCAAAGGAGGATAAATCGGATTATTGAGCTGGAAGAGAGAAGGAATAAGGCTTATGACAAGGTGCAATTACATTAGAAAAAAATAAAAAGTACTTTTGACAGAAAGGTGAAAGAAGAACAGTTTCAGATTGATGACTTGGTCCTGAAGTGGGATTCTCCTAAAGAAGATAAACATGAAAAAATTTATCATATGTGGGTAGGTCCTTATGTTATTCCTGGATACAGAGGACAAAATGTGTTTCTTTTAGAATATCTGAATGGGGTTCCTCTGGATAGTAACCCTATTAATGGAATATATCTGAAACATTACCTATCCTAAAAAGGAAGGTAAAATTTGTATTATAGCCTGTAAATATTTATTTTTCTTTACAAATCAATACAAATGGTAAGCCGAATGTTTTTGAAGCCCACAGTGAAGGCCCTAAGATTCAGGAGGCATGCCATTTCTTTTTTTTAAAATATATCAACAAAAAAGACAAATTTTTCTGGAAGTTATTATCAAATATTGAGGACAGGCACCTGGTCTACGAGTTCTTTGATACCTCACAGGGAGGATATCATCTCCAGATGGAGCTAGTTATTAACACATCTAACTAGCAGAGGGTCGAAGAGACCATGGTAAAGAGAAATAATGGTTGCTTGAAACTTTGATTGAATATAATGGTGTGAAAGTATGATAAAGGGCGCGTAAGAAATGAGATTATCACATGATCCAATGGTGTAGAACGAGGAAATGAAGATCAATGGCTTATGATATACCCGCTCTATGAAGATGCACGGAGGATAAGGACATACGAAGATAGTTAACAAGATACAAAGATCAACGGTCATAAAGCTGGGTCGGCAAAATCTATGATCAATAGGAATCTCGCTCCGTAAACTTGCACGTTTATTAAAATGAAAGGGCTTAGCGGAATGGGTACGTGTAAGCTTATCCAACGGCTGAAAAATAAAGTGAAAATACATCGACGATCATCGTC
The DNA here is from genome assembly GCA_001517045.1 of Pseudotsuga menziesii. Lineage (NCBI taxonomy): Eukaryota > Viridiplantae > Streptophyta > Pinopsida > Pinales > Pinaceae > Pseudotsuga > Pseudotsuga menziesii. The sequence continues at coordinate 591,236 of LPNX010860579.1, read as the reverse complement.
AGATCCGGAGGATAGAGTTGCGCAATGGTTGGAGAGGAAAAGTGGTAGCGGAATTGAAACTGTGGTACACGTGGCAGTTTGTGATACATTTCGCGGGGAAAAACGGTTTGAGGGAAACTGCTAAACGGAGCCTCCGGAATGGGCTTCTATATAAGTGGAGTTGACTTGTTTGAGGAATTATTTTTTATTATGCTGGGATGAATGAAGAGGACTGCTTACCACCTTTCACATTCAACCTTGAGTATATGTGGTTACAGTAACAGGTAAGTCTTAAATACTCAAGCTTTATCCGTAGAATTACCATTTCTTTTCTATATTATGGATAAAGAGAAAGGTTTACAAGGGTTTAACCGAATTTTGGATGAAAGGAAAGAGTGCCTGGTTGATAGAGATAAAGGAGTTTATGATCCATTCTTGTATGTGGGAAGTGTATCTGTTATTAAAGAAAGATTATGGCGATACAATTCACACGGAAATGACGTTTTGAATGTTTGTAAATCATTTCTCTATCATTTTTCCATTGAGCAGACTTTTCATTTTCCCGAGTTTGCCGAGTGGTGTGGAGTTAATTATTCATACTCTGAGAGATTTATTGTAATTCATTCTATGTCTAGGATACTGTGTAAAATTGATGCAAAGGCTATCCGTGAAATCTTGAATTTGCCTAATAATTACCCCGACAGTCGTGAGTCTGTAAACGAGTCTGTTTTAGCTGAAGTGTACCGAAATTGTGAAACTGAAGTTCGATGTAAATTCTTGTCTAGCATTCTTAACGAAGGTCAGTCACTGGAAGGTCTCTTTTTTCCATATCATGTTCACATTTTCAGGGAGGAAGTTCAATTGGTTGTGTCTTTGGTTTGTCAGGTCTTACGTTTAGATGATGACTGTCATGTCAACAAAGTCATCTTGGGATTCTTATTAAAAATGAGTTCAATTAGTCCTGAGTCTGAGTCTCAGTCGGTTCTTGTCTACAGTTTAGACGAATATCTAGCAGAAGCTATACATCTCCAATTGGTTGAGTTTTCAAAAGTTAGGTTTTTCAAGTTTCAATCGTATCTGCTGAACATGTTACCGTGTTCGAATGTAACTTAATTGCAGTTCTTGAGTACTATATTCTCCTCAGATTTGCCTAAGAAAATCAATATGTTTGAATTTGCAAATTCTATTATGTTAGAAATATATAAGATGTTGTTTGATGAAGTGTTACCTCGAGTATTGAAAGAAATGAAGAGTATGATGCAATCCTCACCTGAGGATATGATTAGAGATTGGTTCTTGTATAAATACTTCACAGTTTTAAGAATATATGGTTTCACTGGAGAGCCTTATAGGCTACCTGCTTTTCTTACCACCAGGATTTTTGCATTGGAATACATGAGATCGAGATTACATGGAGAAGAGGAACATTTCCGGGCTTTCAAGAAATCTTCCAATATCAAGTTTCCTCTTAAAGTTGGTTCCTTTATTTTTAAAAACAAGGGTGCTCTGGTGTTTGTAGAGAAATTATTGGAAAACATGGATTTCCAAAGGGAACAAAGGGTCAATTATGATCCTTACTATATAATTTCTCTAAGAAAATAAGAAAATAAAAATAAGCCATTTGACCATCAAGTTTTTGAAGGTCTGAATGAAGTAGCCAATTTGTTTTACTTTGTGGAAATTCCAGGATCTGATGAAAATACAAGCAGTAGATGAGTCGCAGTATCTCAAATGCTAGGTAGCTCTAATATTTTGATTAAAAGAAGTCTTTCTGAAATTGAAAGTATGGAAATAGACGAGGACAGTTCACATAAGAAGGCCAAATTGTCTCAAGATGATAAAATTTTAGGCGAAGTAATTTCAGGTGAATTAAAAAGAGTTGCTTTGGTTCCTCAGAAATCTGTACAGGTGAATCAATTTTCTTTTGAAAGTGTAGATATTACAGAATCAGGCCCAGTTTTTAAGTCTAAAGAAGAGTTCATGATTAGCCATATGGAAAAGCAAAGACAGTCCATAGAAGAAACATGGAATCTACTCCCACGGGTGAGAAGTCTGAATAATCCAAAGACTTCCTTGGTTTCTACTCGGGACGTAGAAAATAATACTTTAAAATTGGCCATGGTGAGTGATAAGAAAGTATCAGAAATGAAAATGAGATTAGACAAAATCAGTGTACTAGACAAAATACAATTACATAAACAAACGGGAGATATTATTTATTCATATTTATTGCATGCTATGGTAAAAAATTAACAAGTTACAAGTTTTGGTTGACAAATTGGAAATCCAATTAAAACATGAGAAGGTTGAGAATAAGGCTAATTCCATTCAAATTAAAAAGTTGCAAGCAGATATCATAAGCTCAGGGGATGAAATAGGTAGCACCCAGGAAATCAAAAGACTTTTAGAAGAAAAAGACAATGCCCTCCAGGTACTAAAGAAGAGATTGAAAATCCCGAGTACAAAACATGTTCAGTCATCGAAATTATTAGCATTGCAGGAGGAGAAAAACAAGACTCATCACGGGATGATGGAGTATAAAGGAAATACTATGAAATTGCAAGAAGAAAAGGATAAGTGGGAAGCGGAACATAATGAGTTAATAGCACAAATTTCACAGCTGAAAAGGGAACAAAATGAAGAAAAAGAAATTATGGAGGAACTAATGAGTCAGACTCCCACTGGTGAAGATCTGACTATTGTAAATATTGAAAGACCTTTAAATGGTTTTTCTGTTGATGACTTACTAGTGCCCATGTCCCAAGTCAGTTTGAAAGATGAAGAGATAAGAGAGTTAAAAGAGGAAAATGAGAAAATCAAATCTGAGCTAACCAAAATGACTGAAAGCAAGAATAAGATATTACAAGATAAAAGTCAATTACAAAAGAAACTTAATGAATTGAAAGAAAGGAACACAGGAAAGGGTCCTCTCTAGGGAGCTAAACATATAATATGGGATACGATGTCTGTAGAAATTACTAAGTTTAGGCATTATTTGAACTTCATTGATGATCAAAGTACATTGGTTAGTTTAGGTAATCAAAGACTGAAGCTCGTAAGTGAGACCATGGAGAGGAAACCCCTTGGCATAGCTCAGAATGCATTGAATTTCTTAAATTCATTAACATATAAAAAATTACAAGATATATGAGTCAAAGAAAGAGTGTCAATGGTACTGTGGTAAAAAAGGTTTATTCATAAACATCATCTTATGAAGACAGTACAAGATAAGGCTCACGAAATGAGCTCACATATTAATGATTTTAGGCATGCTTTCAAAGAATTATTTGAAGATGGCCTTACTTCATTTTGGGACAAGGAGGGATGAATGTTTTCTCAAGAAAATTATCACAGCCTGCTGGTGCGAAGCCGTATGGATCACTCTAAATTTGATGATTTGGTAAAGGGCTGACAGGAAAAGTCATCATAGAGAAGCTAATAGAAGATTTTGAGATATTGCAGAAATTTCTGATTATCAGAGGAGGGTTGCCTACTGTGTCTTATGAATCCTACATGGAGCTCAAAGTGTCTATTCGGGAAATGATTGAGTATGATATCCCAAGCACGGAACAATGGAGAGCCATAGAGAGATTTGGAAAGACAAAGTATATTCTTCATCCATGAAAACAAGTGTTGCGCGCTATGGAGTTGATTGTTCGGGCCTTGTTACTCAGTTGATTTTAATTAAATGATCTATTAGGATGAAACAAATTATTTTATTCCTAGTAGTTAGGAATATAGTTACAAAGACTTTGATTAAGGAGGTTATTCAGTTATAAATCTTCTTGGAAGAAGAAATCATTTTATCTATATATTTGCATTTACTTTATGGAATGGGGGTTGGAACCCATCTTGTTGATTAATGTTTTTTTGAAGTCATATATTTTTTAATAACAAAGTTGAATACATGTGGGTTATCAAAGATTCTTGTGCTATTTACATTGTGGTCTGTATTTCTTCTCCTTTGTAATTGTTTTTCTTTCGAGTGTTACACTCCATTTTGTTTTCTTCATATATGAAACGTAGTGTTGAATGGTTGGAATTCATATTGGTTATGCTCTAATCATTTTTTCAGATATTATATAAATGTTTCTACTAAAGTTAATATAGAACTCATCTTCTGATGCTCTGTATTGATGGACTATTCATTGTCTCTCCTGTTCCACCTGAACTAAATGAACCATTGTGATTGAGTGGTTATCTTGCCTTTGATGAAATCTCATGCATATGTGTTTGTGATATCTTTATGTATATGTGACTCCATTGCCCAATGATTATGTGTATCGTACCATGTGTATAATTTTCGAGTGTTGATTTATATCTGGTCTTGTTAAATCTATATTTGAGAGATCCCTATCTAGAAAGAAAAACCAGTTTCTTTCTGAAATGGTTTTTACTGTTACCTTTAGAATTTACCTTTGCAACCTGGGTACATTTTGAATGTTAATATCAAGTATTCACATATGTAATATGTTTCAAATTCAAGTTTACATGTCGTCTTGATATAAAAGTAAACTTACAAATATATCAATACTAAAATTATTGTATTAACTATATGAATGGTGTACCCAAATCACCACTAAACTTTAATTATGAAGGTATGGCAACATGATTATGTTCTTCTAGCTATGACTCATGGTTAAAATACCTTTTAAGGCTAGAAATACCCCTTGTACAAAGTGAAACGTTGCGTTACAATTATTTGTATGTATATAATATTAGTCACACATATATTTTAATACACAAAGAAGACAAGAAAGGACACGTAACTGGATAGACTCTACAAAATGCATGTCTTTTGCAGCTCATTAAATGCTTCCAACAACTATTTTATGAGGCATCAAAACTGGAATAAACCATTGTGTGATTCAAAAAATCTTTGGCAAAAGGAAATACGATCCAAGATTGGTAAAAATCATACTGGGATGGATTTAAAATCATAAATTGAGCCACACAATCTAACTACGATTCACAGAAATCAGTCTACACAACAAGAAAAATTGTTATTCAACGTTCTTATATAATCAAATCGATTTTTAACGAGTAATAGGTAGGTGTCTTTTATGGAAACGTAAAAAAACTAAAGCTTTAAACACCAAAAGGGACTCTGATTGAAAAGAAAATAACGTGAGGAAACCAACAACCTACACACGACTTTGAAAATTCCTTGAAATGGTTCTGACAAAGTAAAAAATGCTGTGGACCGTGCGATATCCTTTCTCTTTGTGCACAGTATGGCTGCATGTTAAAGAAATGATAAGCACGAAGGTGTGAGTAGCTCAAAGTATCGAGCACAAACACCTACTAACTGGATGCACCCGACCGCCATGGTTAACATCACATAATGATTTTTCGTATGGTTTTCTCTCGGTTTAAATAAGATTTGCGACGGCGACTGTCAAAGCCGAACTTCACCTTCCATGATTGGATTGGGCTTAGCGGCATTCAAACGACACAAATAGCCTGCTCTCTACACCCGAAAGTGAACCATTACAACAAACTTGTTAACCTATCCTAACCTATTTCGTCTGTGTTTGTTTGCATTTAATTAGGTTCTGATTATTCTAGATGTCAGGAAATTTTTACAATCCCAACAATAGAGAAATCGTCATAATCTTCCCCTGGTTTTATACGGTTTAATTCGAATGAATCGTCTCCATAATCGATGAAAATACCATAATGGGATTCTACTCCATACTATTATGAAGATATGTTAGATTGCATTACCCATTATAATCGTCGAGTCGTTTCCCAGGGCGAAGAGCCACCTTTTTCAGCGCTTCAATCCATCGCTTGAGAATTGACCTATCAATCCTTCCTGGTTCATAATGTTTTCTGAAGGCCTCTGCAAAGGGGTCACTGTCTATACACTCGCAATCGTCTGGATTCACATCAAAATAAACAGGAATGACCATGACACTGCTATCAAGCATCTGGAAGAGCTCATCCAAACACCAAGATGATTCACAATAATGCCTAGAGAGGATGGCAATGTTAACACGCGCACTGGAAATGGCCTCGGTGATTGTATGGCTGAGCGTCTCTCCTCGATCATGACTATTCTTTCTTCTTATACATGGAATTTAGTGGTTATGGTCAGTGAGCCTGATTTGTATCCTAGCCTTTGTTCCATCTTCATTTGTATTGGGCTTACTACAAGTGATTAGATACAATCCCTTGATAGATAGGTGGTTGGCGATCCAGCGATTATATGAAAAGATGTTAACAAAGGAGATGCATGCAGGCTCATCTTCAATAAATACTAAACCTTCCCTTTAATGAAATGAAAACCATGACAAATTTTCAAAATCTGTTTGAATTGCATATGCGTTTTTTATGGCAATTTGTGGTGGTTATCATCTAGGTCTAGCGCTGGAATTTTATCATTATGTCACTTAACGACTATAACAGATTTATTTAATAACGTAAACAAATTTATTTAATAATGTGAACAAATGTGGAAGTGTAGCATTTATTCTATCCCACCTTTGTTGCAGCACAAAACGACCACTCTTCATTTGAACCTTGCAGTAAATGATATTAACAACAAATCCCTATTTTCTTTGAAACAAAACAAGTATGGGTTTTAGGCACATTTCTAGGCCTAGGTCGCTGAAATACTGGAATTTCTTATTTTCTCATTCAAACTAACGGTATCAAATGTGTTAGGATTTATTTATATATCCTTGCGTTTACACGTTTTGGATGGAGGGATAAAAGGTTTTGTGTTTGCAGGTTGGAGGGCTGAAAGGGTGTTTTAAGATTATTCTTGCAGGTTTCAAGTTTTAGAGTGGAGAAAAATAATTTGTCTTATATTTTAGGTTTTGTTTTATTTTTAAAGTTTTTATTTAATATATTTTATTTGCAATCTTTTATTTTTAAAAAAAATTATTTTATTATTATACATATATTAATTTATAGAATTGCATGGTTTTTAATATATATAATATTATAATGTTGATTAAAAGTTTTCTTTATATTTAATGTTGTAGGTTTGTCAATTGAATAATATATATTGTTAATTTAAAATTGAAACTAATAACTTAACAAAAAATCATAATATATTTTTAATGTTAATTTAAATTTTTATATAAATTTTGTTTTATTTTAAGTATTCCTAGATCCAAAAAAATTATTATTCCTAACAAAGTTTAAAAAAAATGTTGATCAAAAGGTAAAAAATTTATTTTATTTCAAATTTCAAATTTTTGTTTTTGTTTTTTTAAAGAAAACTAGAATAATTAAAAAAAACATAAAATAACTATAAAAACAAAAAACTAGTATATATTTATTTGTTTGTTTTTTAATTAATTTATTTTATTTTCTAAACATTAATTCCTAATATGTTCTTATTTCTAGCATGAGTGAAAATTCAGAATAAAAAGAGACAAAATTAAGAACAAAATAGAAATTAAAAAAATGAAAATTTTAGTAAATAGAAACATTAGAGAAAATGAATTTTAAACTAAAAATAAAAACTAAAATGTACTTACCCTAATTAAAATTAAAGATTATTTACATAAAATGAAATTTCCAATGTAACCATCTATCTAATAGAAGTAAACCAAGATCATCTTTTAATTGTGAAAAACTAATTCTAGAATATATAGTAATATGAAAAATTAAATGTTGAAAATGTGAATTAATAAAACAGAAGCAAAAGCAGAATAGATCTAACCTAATACTTACTTGGAACCGTTGTTTGATGTAGCTTTCGTTTGCATGATGATCACCCGAGATCCATTCTTCAGTCTCTTCAATCTCTAGTTCGAACATGTGTTCTTCATCTGATATGCATGATTATTCAATTGTTGATTCTTCGTTGTTTGCTTTAAGAAGAGGGGTTTCATCCTTGATTGCTGTCAAGATCTCATCTTCTTGAGAAGAGGAGATCCCGACTTTTGCTAGGATCTGAGTGAGCCTCTCTAATCTTATGCTCATCATTTTACTAAAATCAAATCAAATGCTAAAAAGAATGAAAAAAAAGTGTGGAAATTGAACCCAAGTGATAGAACAATTGCACTCACAAAATTGCTAATCAAACATGCAAATTTACACACAAAGGAGACTGAAATTGGAGCATAACACTAATATGTATTGAATAAGTGTACAATAGCCATCCTTATGAAGTCATAGGCTGCTGCAATATATAATTACATGAGAGATTCAAATGCATAAGGATGCCATTCGAAATAGTAAAAAGGTAGGCTTACTAAATCTAGTCAAATCCCCCATAGGTGCATAAAGAAGTTTCCAAATATACCTAGAGGCTCATGAATTGGAAAAATCAAGTAGGAAAGATAATAAGTGATGGAAATAAAAATCATACATGATTTTATTAGGAGAAAAGATTGGAGGATGATGAGGGCAAAAAACAAGTCAACTACACCTAGTCTTACTTTCTCTTTTGCCATAAATCTCAATAAAGCAGGCAACTTAGTAGAAAAAGCAGATATGTGCTATGGAGGATCTAGAATAAAGCAGATATGCTAAATATGGATCGTGGGAGGTTTCTCAAGCTCTCCATGACTCAGCTTTAGAAAGTTTGACTTCTATGGCATGTGGAAGACAACTTGCATAGAGTGGAATTTTTGGAAACTAGGCAAATAAGACAAAAATTGATTAATTAATGTCTAAGGTAGCTAACAATGGGTTGATTATTCTAACACCCCCCCTTAAGCTTGACTTTATGAGTAAATATTAGAAAACTATAGGGCCTAGCAACAAGGATTAATCACCCTTTACATACTACATGTCCATTTAACCAAGGAAAGAGGAAAAAACCCAATGGAAAAATACTCCCTCAAACATGGACAGTAAAACAAAATTTGAAAATCTTGTCATCAATCATGCTTCACAGCATGATCAGCAATCCCCAATAGTGATTTGAGATTGTTGAATGTCTTCTCACAAAAAACTTTGGTAGATGTCTGCTACTTGTTCTGAAGATGCATAGAAGAGTAGGTGAATGGTGCCATCATGCACAAGCTGTCTGATGTAGTGCATATGGATCTCAATGTGTTTGGTTCTTTGTCTCTGAACTGGATAATTGCATATTCGAATGGTGCTCTGATTATCACAATATATAATTGTTGAAAACTCTGATTCGAAGCCACACTCACCAAGTATCCCCTGCAACCATACACATTGAGTTGTTGCATTTACAACTCCTCTGTTCTTTGCTTCTATAGATGAGACTGCTATGGCACTCTGTTTCTTGCTTGACTAGCTGATTGGTCATTCAGTAAGCATGAACACATATCCTAATGTTGAATTTTGATCTGTGTTGTTACCTGCCCAATCACTGTCAGTAAACCCAATCAAATCAAGATCAGATTTAGCTTTGTAGAAGATCCCATGAGTTCTTGTTCCCTGAACAAAGTTAAGGATCCTTTTGGTTTCTCTCCAATGGATCTCATTAGGCCGATCAATGTATCTTGAATCCACACTTACTGCATAATAAATATCAAGTCGAGTGTGTGTAAGGTAAAGCAAACACCCAATCAACTTCCTATACAATGTATTATTTACCATAGGAGAAGAACCTGCTTCTTCAAAATTAAGTCTTGAAAGAAAGGGAGTCTTGCTTGGCTTGCAATAATTCATGTTGAACTTGTTCAAAATATCTATAGCATACTTGGACTGATGTACTTTTATTCGATGTTGGGATTGAGCAATTTTGAGACCCAAGAATTAGCTCAACAACCTCAAATTAGTCATAGAAAATGCATGGTTCATTGCATCCTTCATGGAGGCAATTTTTTTCTTTGAATTTCTTGTAATTAGAAGGTCATCCACATATAAGCCAATAATCCTCAAAGAACCATGAATCAAATTCAAATAAACATTAGGATCATACTTGCATCGAACAAAACTCAATGACAGCAGAAAGCCATCAATCTTGGCATACTAAGCCCTCAGGGCTTGCTTGAGCCCATATAATGATTTCTTTAACCTGTACACAAAAGATGGATTATAAACAAACCCTTGAGGCTTCTGCATGTAAATATCTTTAGTAAGATCTTCATTCAGGAAATCACACTTCACATCCATGTGATGTACATCCCACTGCTTCGAAGATGCAATGGCTAAGGCTATCCTTATGGAGTCCATATTTGCCACTGGTGCAAAGGTTTCATTATAGTCAATACCATGTACCTGTGAGTAGCCCTTGGCTACCAATATTTCTTTATATTTCAAAGGTGAACCATCAGTAGCAAACTTAGTTTTGAAAACCCACTTACATTGAACTAGCTTCCTCCCTAGGGGAAGATCAACCAATTCCCAAGTGTTGTTCTTCTGGAGTGAGTTGAATTCTTCTTTCATGGTTGTTTTCCATATTGGATCATGTGTTGCATATTCATATGTCTGTGGGTCTGATTCAACCATTAGATATAACTTCTCTGCAAACAAATGGTCTTTCATACACAGGGCACTCTCAAACTGAGATCTAGTCCTCCTAGGATCACTAGGATTTTCTGCTAGCTCCCCAGCTGCATGAATGGTATTTGCTTTCCATTTTGGTATTGTACGACTATCAGGATCTGAAATTAAATCATCATTATGAGACATATCAGAATCAAAAAACTCGTTCGTCTCTTCACTTACATTCAATGGTTCTGGTGGTGAAGAAGACTCTCCAACTTCAATTGCTGCTAAAGGCTCTTCTTGGAACTGGACAATCCTTTCAATGAAGGCTTTGTTTGTGCTCAAATTGATTAGATTGTACCCTTTTGAATCTTGAGAGTACCCAACAAATAGGCACTCTTAGCTTTGGGGCTACAAAGCCTTCCTCTTTTCTGTTGGAATTCTAGCCCAAGCCTGTGAGCCAAAAATCCTGAAATGGGTCACATATGGCTTGTGCCCACTCCAAGATTTGAAAGGAGTCATACCATCAAGATATTTATGAGGCACCCTATTCTGGATATAGGATGCATAGTTTATATCCTCGGTCCAAAACTTTGGTGGCAAAGTCTTAGCCTCCATCATACAAGTTTCCATCTCTCAGCAACACCATTTTGCTATGGTGTGTAAGGGATTGAATGTTGCATCTGAATACCTACATCTTCACAATATTGAATGAACTGAGACTTTACATACTCACCACCATTGTCATATCTGAGGATCTTGAGTCTCCTCCCAGACTGGTTTTCAACCAAAGCCTTAAATACTTTGAAGAGGCCAAAAAATTCAGACTTATGCTTCAGGAAGTAAATCCAACAATACCTGTAAAAGTCATCTATGAAAGTCAATGCATATTTGTCTTGACTCATTGACATATGAGGAAATGGACCAGAAACATCATTGTGGATCAACTCAAGAGGTGCAGAGGTTCTCTCATGACTAGCTCTCTCAAATTTATGCTCTAGGTGTTTTCCTAGGATACAACCTTGACATACTCCCTTGGAAAACTTAATCTTTGGTAACCCTATGACCATTTATTTTTCACTTAGATCAGAAAGATACTTATAGTTAAGATGGCCAAATATTTCATGCTAAAGCTTGCTTGCCTCATTAGCATGAATCAGAAGAGCAGAGGGGTTTGAGTAGGGTAGAAAATGTGAAAACATGTATACATTCGAAGTGTGATATACAACTCCTTTTGCAATGAATTTACCATTCGACATCTCTTTGATCTCAACATCATCAGGGGAGAATATGACCTTCTTTGGAGACCTTGTGTGGGTCATTTGATACACTGAAAAGAGGTTAGAAGTAAGACTCGGAACATACAATACATTACTAAACTTACCATGGTCAAGATCAATCCTTCCTTTCCCCAAACTGTTAGTGAGAGAGTCATCTCCCAACACTATTGGTGGACCTTTGGACATGTCAAGAGAGGAGAATTACTCCTTGGTCAAAACCATATGTCTTGAAGCTCCAGAGTCTATGATGAAGCTAGGTGAGCTTGATGTGCCAGCAACCAAAGCATGTACTCTCTCTATGTCCTCTAAATTTGATCCCCCTTCCCTCTTCTTTGAGCAATCAGGAAGGGATATGTTATTCTTCTCCAGGACTTGGGTCAACATGTCAATTTGGTTCTTCATGCAGGAGCATTCAGGATGATAGCCCTTACTGTAGTATGTGCACTTGCTCATTTCTCCTTTCTTCTTCTTCTTTTGGAAGTTCTTCTTGGAGCCTTGGGGCTCCTCTTAAGACTTGTTCTTGTCTCTCTTTTGATCACATGGCTTCTTAGCTTTCTTCTTGCCTTTTGAATCCACCCTCGAATCTCCAGCAACCAAAGATTGGTGTTTGGAAGGTTTGATGGTGCCCATCATCACCAATTTATCTTGTTCTTGTGTGAGAGATTCCATGAACTCTGCAAGCTTAGGAATCTTCCAGGATCGAGCTGTCAACTTGGTGGCATGGAAGGTTGAAAAAAACACTGAACAGTTAGGGCCAAGCTTCGAGAGTATGGCCAAAACTAGTTTCTCTTCCTTCTTTTCAATTCCACACTATTTTCACTGCAAAAAAAGGGCTTTAAACTTGGAAAAGTAGAGTTGCAGGGATTCTAAGCTGCTAGGACTCAAAGAGATCAATTCATTCTCAATTTGATATCCTCTCATCTCATATATCTTACCAAAAATATCGACAATCTTCTCCCACACTTCATTAGGTGATTTCAATCCATCAATATGGAAGAGGAGGTCTCTGGATATGCTCAGACACAGAAGACCATAGGCCTCATCCCTCCTATTGTGCCATTTAATTTTCTATGCAATTGCATTGGGATCTGCCTAAGTTTTCATAGTCACCCTATATAGACCTTTCTCTCTCAATAGTATCTCCATCTCTGCTTTCCATTCAAAGAAATTAAATGGAGTCAAGATGAACTTCTGAGATTGATCCATAGCTCAGAAACTGTGCCCTTCAGTCAACAGAATGCTCCCAGTCAAGATGTCGAACCTGCAATAGAAATATGGAAGGAGATAAATTGATCTAAAAAGGCTCTGATACCATGTGGAAATTGAACCCAAGTGATAGACCAATTGCACTCACAAAATTGCTAATAAAACATGCAAATTTACACACAAAGGAGACTGAAATTGGAGCATAACGCTAATCTATATTGAATAAGTATACAATAGCCAAACTTATGAAGTCATAAGCTACTGCAATATATAATTACATGAGATATTCAAATGAATAAGGATTCCATTCGAAATAGTCAAAAAGTAGGCTTACTAAATCTAGTCATTTCCCCCATAGGTGCATAAAGCAGTTTCCAAATCTACCTAGAGGCTCACGAAATGGAAAAGTAAAGTAGGAAAGATAATAAGTGATGGAAATACAACTCATACATGCTTTTATTAGGAGAAAAGAATGGAGGATGATGAGGGCAAAAAACATGTCAACTATACCTAGTCTTACTTTCCCTTTTGCCATAAATCTCATTAAAGCAGGAAACTTAACAAAAAAGGTAGATATGCGCTAGGGAGGATCTGGAATAAAGAAGATATGCTAAATATGGATTACAGGAGGTTTTCCAAGCACTCCATCACTCATTTTTAGCAATTTCTACTTCTATGGCATGTGGAAGACAACTTGCATAGAGTGGAATATTGGAAACTAGGAAAATAAGACAAAAATAGATTAATTAATGTCCAAGGTAGATAACTATGGGTTGATTATTCTAACAACAAGTGCAAGACAAAAATAGTACGAATGCGTTAGTATAAAATGAGTGCAAAAACAGGAATAAGAAATGCACAAAAATATGTACAAAACAAAAATGAATAGATGCAAGGTTAAAAGCAAGTTAGTACGAAATAAAGGCTAGCCCAAAGATGAAAGCAATCTAAAATTTTACACTACAAAACTGTAAAATAAAACTTGCATAAAAACAAACTCACAATTGCAAAAAAAAACACACTAGCACAAACAACAATTAGGGATTTGGGGCGACCCACTAAAGTGGATGCGTCTGGCTATTACACCATGGGAATTTCAGAAATTTCGTGGTGAAGTTGTCCTTGCATATTACAGTTTCCCCTCCCCATTTCTATATAAAAAAAACAAACTATATACCTATCTAAAATCTAATCCCTTTTAGCACCTCCCTAGCAACGACGCCAAAATGTTGGTGCAAAATATTAAACAAATTATAACATGTATTCAATGATTTAATTGGCAACCCAGAGAGAGCCTAAACTTGTGAGGTAGAGACAAAATATATGCAAGAAAAGAGTGTCGCTGAACCTAATCTACAACTGAAATTGAAAATACATGACTGAAATTGAATTAAACTTGCAAAAGAAGGAAATGACATGAAAACAAACCTAATCTAGAAAAGCAGGAAATTACATGAAATAAATCTGATCTAGGAAAGCATAAAATTGCAGGAAATAAACTGATATAAAGAAATTAAAAATAACTTATGAGCTCACGATAAATCTATACTATAATTCATAAGCAAAACATAACTGAAAATCTATATTAACAATTCATACAAAGAAAGTACTGAAGATCTTTATTAGCATGGGGGAATCAAACAATGTGCATCAAAGCATCATCTCCATTACATAATAATCAGAAATCCTATTCTACGACTAATTCTAAACTATTCTCTACTTCCAAACCACTAGAGAGGACTCTAAACAAAATGAGGAGAGAGCCCCTCTATTTATACATGAATTCAAAATAATTGATCATAATTACAGATCCACTATTCTCTCAACTTATCCCTCAAAATCCTCAACAAATCTACAACTCATCCCTCAAAATTCTCCAACAAATATTGGATGAGATATTCTCTCCACATCTCCATGATCTTCTCCTTGAAGTTAGCTCACATCTTAGAAGATGAAATTTGAATCTGAGGCTAGGTGGTCACTTTTGAGCTTGTTAAAGTCTTTAAATACACCTGTAAGCATCACCAAACTCACCCAAATTTAAAGTATAATGAAAATATGTTATTTTTCTCAATAATTAACCATAAATTCACTGAAAATACTCATTAATAAATGATTTCAAAAATGGTAATATAAACCCATATTAATTATGAAAGTGGTGAATATTAATGATTTTATGTAAGGATGAGATAGGAATAAGGTGATAAATGGTATGTAAAAGATGAATAAAATGTGGTGTTTTTGCAGCTCAATAGTCGTTGATCAGATTAAAAATCCATTGGCGTGCACTGGAAATAGTGACAGAGACGAGTGCATTTGATGATGTTGTCGAGGCGTTTGACACACTGGAGATTGAATTTTCCAAAATAATATTGCATGAAGTCTATGAATTGTAGTAGGCAGTTGCGACAGAGATACAGCTTAGGAAGATGGTCGTTTCCTATCAGGAAACAAAATAGCATTGGAAGGTCAAGGCGCGCAAGGGCCTCCTTAATGAAAAAGAGCAAGAAATTGAGGTGCTCGAACACAGCCGGGTCGCATTAGCGAAAACCATTAAGGGCGTAGTCGCAGAGTTCCCAATAGAAGCAGGACAAGAAGATGAGGATTCAGCAGTTAAGGTTTCCTGGATGTCATGGATTGTAGTGGATCTAAAGAAGTAAGTTGAGGAGCTTCAGGCTAGGCAGGTACCGAGCACACCTCCTAAGGTGCTCGAGGAGAGAAGAAGAGTAGCGTCCAAGGCTACTGGGAAGATCACCAAGGGAGAAACACTCTACGTAAAGGTAGCATAAATGGTTTCCATGATTTAGGAAGTGCTTCTAGAGGATGAGACTGCAGAGAACATAAGGGAAAGCACATGACAAGCAGATGAGAAAATCAACACTGCAAAGGTAGAGATGAAAAAGTTTCCCTTTCAGGATAAGGTTACAAATATCACAGAGATCAAACATCTGTAGCAGGAATTCCAGGCTCTTCATGACTGAGAGAAGACTAGGGAAGTCAAGGTGGAGATGCACCAGTTAGAATCCTCATGGCTCACAAGCCTTATTTAGCATGTGCAACAGAAGCTTCAGCAAATAGCGCAATCACTAGAGGTAGAACTGTCGGAACATATCAGTTCCGACCATGTACAATAGTTGGCCACACAGGCAGAGGAAGTCACAATGGAAGTTGAAAAAGTGCAATAGATGGTGAAGGAATTCTAGGACAAGGTTGGTCCTCCCGTATAGTCTGAGCCTGTGCTAGAAACATAATTTTTGGGGAAAAACATGAAGTTTTTGTGGAAAAGCATTTTTGTGGAGAAGTCATTTTTTTGCGTAGTGGCTCAGGACGAGCCACATGTGAGTGTTGCGGGCCTATTGAGCTAGGGAAAGGGCCAAGAAAAGTGCACAAGGATAAATCAGGTGTGCAAGCAAACTAGGAAAAGTGCACATGCAATGGGGTAAAAATAGGTCAAGAAGAGAATGAAGGAACCAGTGCAAGAAGGTAAAACATGCACGCGGTGAAGAAAAGGCAGGTTAAGGATGGAAAGAAGTTGCAACAAGGATAGCTGTGACAAGGAAGGAATATATGAGTCGACGGAAGAGGGAGATAGAAGAGTTAAATATGGATAGGTGGAAGTCAATGAAGGCTGCAGAAGGATGAACTAGCAAAAGAAGGAAGGACAATGTTTTGTGACTAGTTATGACAAGTACAGAAGAGATGAAAGACGTTTCTGCGGCTAGTTAAAGTTGTGGCTAATGTCTTCTAGGAATTTCATGGCTAGGTATGGCCAACATTTATGTAACAGAG
Source organism: Pseudotsuga menziesii (assembly GCA_001517045.1). Classification (NCBI taxonomy): domain Eukaryota; kingdom Viridiplantae; phylum Streptophyta; class Pinopsida; order Pinales; family Pinaceae; genus Pseudotsuga; species Pseudotsuga menziesii. Next base: position 574,614 of record LPNX010860579.1, on the reverse strand, counting down.
ATATTTTGTAAGTTATTGAGTCTATAATAACTGAGTTGTACTCAGTCGACCCAGTGTAGTCACATAGATACTATAAGTAGGAAAAACCCACTCTGCATAAGGGTGGTTTGTTGTTGATGTTGTTGTTCAGAAGGTTATGCAAGTTCAATAAGTTGGCTGGACAGTAGAAGTAGAAGGTTGTTGAGATGTGGATATTGCAGCTATGTGCATAGACCGCTAGTAGTAGAGTAATTTGCAATTCAGTGCGTAGATAGTAAAGTAGAAGAGTAGACCCATACTGTGTGCGAATCAGTATGAGTAGATAGAATAATAAACCGAAGAGCATCAGAGAAAGAATATGGATTCAGAAATACATATCTTAAGAAAAAACTGTAGGTTGCAAACTGCAAGGTGCTATATCCATTTCTCATGCCAGATGAAGATAACCTTGGTGGTTTTTCCTAGATGGGTTTCCATGTTATTTCTCATATTATATGGATGAATGTTGTTGAATGATGAATGTTTATATGAATGATTTCTTACTTTGCATTATTATAGTTACTATTGAATGTATGTCGCAATCTGGTTTATCAGTACAAGAATGAATACTTAAGTTGGTTGGAATGGTAGGTATGAGTTCATGGTTAAACTATTAAGTAAAAGTGTAGTCGTGCACTATCTGTTGAGTAGAAGGAATGAGTTGCATCACACTGTCACACCAGTTGTAGGGTCGTAAGGATGAGGTTGTGTCACGTGCAAGTAAGGATGCCTCACTGTGCTGTTGTCGCGTAGTAGTAAAAATCCATCCTATTTCCTTTGTCAAGCACCTTGGCCACATGCTAAGGGACTATAATCCCTCACCAATTGTGGAAACATGGTTCTAAAAGTTACCCATTAAGATATCTCAGGTGAGAGTGCACCTTCTTCACAGGGGTTTCCGACTGAGATTTCTCTTTCATGCTGATGTCTTTTAGTCTCATGCTGATATTGTGTTGTTGTTCAACTACAGGTCAAGACAGGAAGTAGAAAGAGACCAACACGCACTAGAGGAATTTTCAATGAGTCAGAAGAAGCAGTTGGTGATTAAAGCTTCGGATTTCCAGTTGATTGTTGGACACCTATATAAGCTTGGAATAGATGAAATTTTCTAGTATTGTGTTATACTGCATGAACAAGGCTAGATTTTGGCATCAGCACATGTGGGAGTCATTGGGGGACACTACATCGATCGCGCTACTGCAAGAAAGGTGCTTGGCATAGGGCTATGGTGTCCCACTTTAGATAATGATGTGACAGATTATGCACGGACCTACGATGTGTGTGAACGCACTGGGAAACCATCGCAAAGGGATGATATGCCACTAGTGCCACAAGTAACATTGCAGCCATTTGATAAATGGGCTGTGGATTTTGTGGGTCCAATCAACCCACCTGGGAAGAGAACTGGTGCATGATACATAATTATAGCAACAGACTATTTGATGAGGTGGGCATAGGTCGCAGCAATTATGGATTGAACCGCTGCGATGATAACATGGTTTGTGTTTGATAATATTGTGACATGGTTTGGATTCCCAAGGGTATTGATGAGCGACTAGGGAAATCACTTCATAAACCGCATAGTAAGTGCGTTGTAGAGGAATTCCAAATACAACACAAGAAAAGTACCCTATATCATCCACAGGTGAATGGAACTATAGAAGTGTTCAACAAGATATTAGAGCATGCGCTTACAAAGGTATGTAACGCTAACCGTGATGACTAGGATTTGAATATTCCATCAGTATTGTGGGCATATCGCATCAATTGCAAGAAATTGATGGGACAGACACCGTTCAAATTGTTGTATAGACAAGAGGCAGTTATGCCTATGGAGTACATTTTTCCCATTCTGTGCATTGTAGCTGCGACAGGCATGGATGATGAAGTAAAGCTAGAGGAGCATGTAGCATAGTTGATACTGCTCAAAGAGGACCACTTTAATGAAGGCTTCCATCAGTGTGTCAAGAAGGTGTTGCAGCTGCAACAGTTGTCCCAATTTTCTAAAAAAAATTTGGACCCTCCTTTGCTTTGGATTAGTTCAGTCCTTTTCTTGTTTTCATCCTTTTGAGTTCAACTTATGGATTTCGAAGTGCCTTCATGGAATTTGAGTGCTTTCACTTAGCTGGTTTCTCAATGTTTTCATGTTTTCATTTTAAATTGAGCTTATACTTGTTTTTTGCATAACCCTTAAAGTGTTCATTGCAAAATCTTCTTGGATCGGGAGGTTTCTTCTTTGGCCGATCCGCCGTTGCGGGTCCTTTTCAACTCATCTTTATCTTTTCTGCCCCGCCGTTGCGGGTGGCTTCCGAAACTTCATTTTCCTTCTTTTCCCCGCCGTTGCGGGTGGCTTTTGAAACCTGACCTTTGTTTCTCACCCCGCCGTTGCGGGTGGCTGCAGGAACCCGGTTGTTTGTCCACCCCGCCGTTGCGGGCCTGCCTCCATTCTTGGTTGTCGTCTTGTCATTGCGAGTGGTAGACTTTTATATAACAGTTGCGGGCGCGTTCTTAATATCACGTCGGAGGGAGACGAACTCTGCCCTTGCCGCCGTTGCGGTCCAATGAAAGATCTAGAGATGCGGTTTATGGCCGACTACGTTTGTCGGTGCCATGGAGAATGTTGGCTTCCACGATGCACCCGCCGTTGCGGGGGTCGCCAAACTCCTGATCGCCCGACAAATGAATCCGTTGCCGCCCGACTGATCTGACTCGTCGCACGTGCTAGTTTTTTTTTATATTTACGGGGCGCGTGGTTGTTTTTTTATTGTTTTATCGCGTCCGAGCTGTCGCATTATCGAGCTAGCGAGTTGTGTGGAGCTTCGTACCGGTACCCGCGTCCAGCTGTTGGTCAAGGACTCCATCGCTGTCACCTATTCATTCGTGCAATCCTGCCAGGTAGGAGCTTAAGCCCTTCTTTTCAAAGTTTTGGCTGGGTTACTTAGGGTGAGAATAATGAAGAATTTACGGCCTGTTTTTTTTGTTGTTCGTAAACGGGGTTCTTCTTTACCCGCGGCTAGGGTTGGTAGTTCCGTTCTCCCCAGCAGTTGCGCCCGCGTCTTATCTTATTTGGGGGGGAATAGTTTTTGGCCGTTGGAGGGATTGGGTTTTTTTTCCCTTTTATAAAGCCGCGTTTTCATCTACCTCCGCGTTTTGGTTCATCCATAGAGATTGGGGAAGACAAGGTGCAGGCGGCCGTTATGCCGCCTGCACCTGGTTATTTCTTGTTGTGATGTGGAATTTGAAACGTTTGGGGGGGGGTTTTCAC